>PVKA01001337.1:0-143545 GCA_004027165.1 Ctenomys sociabilis | reverse complement strand
GACAGTGTATCAGAAGATCTCCAGAAAGCAAGACTTCAGAAGCTGGACATGGTGACACACACCTCTAATCCCAGCATTCTAGAAAGCTAAGGCAGGAAGATCCCAAGTTCCACTTGAGCCAGGGTAACTTAATGAGACCTTGATCTCAAAAAAAATTAAAAAGTAAAAAGGGTGGGGATGAAGCATTACCAAAGAAGGGTAAGAGCTTTGGAAAAACTTAAATTTCAATGATAAAAATAGTAAAAGCAAAGCCCACAAACTCCGCAAGAGTGGCATGCACCCCCTCCTCTCATGGTGGCCCTGTAGCCACAATGTACTGATGGTGCACAGTGGGCTCTAGGAACACCGGTGCCTCCTAGTTGCTAGAAGCTGCCCACTCAGCGAGTGACCTTCAGACCTTAACAAGCTGACATGAGTGCCAAGCATCCCCAAGACTCAGTGACTGTTCTCCCGCATACAAGCGAACAGCAAGCTTCCTCTAGAACTGGCTAACAGCTACAGGGCAGTTGGGTACCTGAGAGTTCAAGTTTGCTCCAGGAAGCCCCAGGGCAGCGAGGGCAGGGTCCAGCGTGGGAGCGCCCAAAGCAGCCAGCGGAACAGCGCCAATCTGTCGAGAAAGGTTCATTTCAAACTTTGCTTTTGTTTCTTAGACCAGGGCTCAGCACTTACATCCCCTAAAGGCGGATGTTCTGCTTTGAAGTCTCTACTGCTACCACTTCAACAGTATTCAAATGCCCACAACTGTAGTTCAAATTCAGCAACAGATAATTTTCTTTGTGCTATTAGATGCAGGGCCCTTAAAATATTCCTCTTACAACCACTACCAGGGCATGAGGTCCTCTGCACAGGGGCCTTGAAGGACACTGCCCAAGGTTGGGGCTCTGCGCTCTCCTTCCCACAGCCCTACATGAGTGCTCAATGGCCCTCAGGGTTGCAGTGCCATCTCTGAGAGGAGTTCCCCAGCGAGTCTGCAGGTGTCCAAGAGACACTCTAGCCACTTTCCAGGGAGGCCTGAGTCTCAGAAGAGAAGTAGCCGAAAGCACTGAGTTCCCTGGTCTAAATGTGCCCCTTCCGCCTCTACAACATCTGGCACACTTAATTCCCCTAAGTAACCTACTAGGGTGAACAATTCCTCTCTTTACCTCTTCCAGACTGACATAGTATGGAGCTTTGATCCTATCTGACAATTCTGATCTATTCGAAACATATGTAAAGCCTGGTAACTTTACAGGCAGTCTGACTTTCTCCAAAAGAAGTATGCTACATGTTTATCCAGTTTTACTTGCTATGTAGTGAATACAAAGCACTACATTTCTGGTAATTTAACTGTATGAGTACAGGTACAATGTGTTCTTTGTATCACTATATAGTGAAATACATAATTTTATTATGTATTTAATAAAAGATCTAGGGATTATATGGGTCCTTGTGCTACAGGTGAGGAACTAGGAGTTAACTGGTAAGTCAGGTCCAAAGGGCCTGGAAGCTCCAGATCGAAGGCGCACCAGCACTTCACATGGGCACAAGGATACAAAGGGCGCTTGCACATCATGTTATCTCTGAAGACACTGGCTGGTTACCAAGCCTGAGCAGGCAGCATGCATGTTATTCAGTGCCTCCTTGGCTGGGAGCACAGCACTTGCCCAGCATGTGTGAGCCCTTAGTGTGACACCCAGGTACTGCAACCATCAGCTGACAGGTTTCCAGTAAGTATGACCTCTTATAGCACTATTAAAAACATTTTAACCAGCTTTACCCTATGTTCCCCAAATCAAACATTCTCATCTAGAATCCATCTTTATTTTCAAACTGTAAATTTAATTCAACCCAAGACAAGAGCAGAAGAACAAAGTGCTCTGAGAAAGCAAAGAGGGTGGGGTAGAAGGCTTCCTTTAGGGAACTTCAGTTTGTTTTACTTTCTTTTCTGACTCAAAGCTACTTTTTACACAAATCCACAATTTCAAATGGATTATTTCTGAGAGCCAATGCCACACAATTTAACAGGTATTTTATGATACTTAGAACATTTTTTAAATGGCAACTTTTTATAAGGGTCTCTGCACTATTTATGATTATAGCACACACTATTTGTGGTTATAAAGCACATGGCATGTTCCTGTAATACACTTCTTCTCAAGTAAAAATACTTGAGAAGGTTGGGTGTGTTTAGGCTCATCCCAAGGTCAATGGTTCTTTCAGAATCCAACAGAACAGTTACCTGGGTAAGTGGGTTGGGTGTGGGAAGGAGCCCGCCACCAGGCAGAAGACCTGCCACTGCGTTAGCTGGTGCCAGCAGAGACAAAGCCTTCGTCTCGTCAGGAATGACTCCTGCAGAGAAACAACCTTGCATGAGAGCATACTCTTTGGTAAGACAGAAAACACACAAAAACACCCAGAAAATGTCTACCTGATACACCATCTGAGTTTGTTGAAAGTACTTATGCTCGCTAAAATATAAAGCTTGATTGCTATGATTATTTATCATTAATTTTATGTCAGAATGCAACTTCAATGTGTGAAAATGTTTCCTTTTTCTCTACAAATGGTTAAGTTTCTAGAGTAAAAAAAAAATAGCACAATACACACTACTTTTTGTTAACACTGCCAAGATTTCATCACCTGTACTCGATTTTTAAGTCATGAACCAAACGTAAGCAAGCACAGTCGGTTCTCCAGGGGTGTGCTCTCAACTTTCAAAAGCTGTTTTATGAACAACGACTCGTGTCGGCTGCTTCACTATAAAGCACACAGAAAAATCAAGATACACAAGACAAAAAAAGTTTGATTTAGGGGTTAATAATATGGTACAGTTACTAGATTTTACACCTACCATACAAATTTTGTAAAATTTAAGAGAAGAAAAGTATGTAAGGAAATATTCTGTTGGAATCAAGTGTAGGGCTTTTGCTGACTCATGAAAATGCACATGAATGTTTCTGAAGGTCTCTGAATACACACAGGGTGTGTGCGGGGTGAGGGAGCAAGAGCGAAAATAGGTAAAACAACATGGCACATTCCTTACCTGCACAGTTAAACGCTTTTGTGTTCCAATATGTGCCATGCTACTTGTACCAAAAAATGCTATGCAGTGTTACTTTAAGACTAACTGAACTCCTTAAGCCCAAAGCGACATGTATGTCTATTCTTAAGGACTAATTTGTGTATTCAGATAACATCTAAGGGTCCTATCACAAATACTTATGTAGACAATTTCAATTCTATCCAACAGCAAAAGCCCTATACAGATGGATTAATCTGTTAATGTGCCCAAGCCCCCAAAATGAGAGTTCAATAATACAATCAAACTACATATTTGCAAATACCAGTAGTATTTCTGTAATACATATTAAGAAACTGCATCTCATCATAAAACATACAATATGTACAGGGCACTTAAGAGAAACTGGATAAGCTGCAGAAGAAAACTGTTGGGTGGTATTTTCAGCAGGGCCTGGTATATAGTTCAGGCTGAACCAGGGAAAAGAACTGTAAAACACAACAACAAAAAAGAAAAACCACTGTTAAATAAAGGTAATGGTTCCTTCCTCCTACACTGAGAAGTGCCGATAATACAAACAAATGTATACTACACAGCACTGTTATCTTGCTTGTGCCAGAGCTGTCATCAATTTAGATACCAAGAGTTATGGAAGGGAAGGGGAGATCATTTATATATAGGGCATAAATGCATCAATATTAACAAACCTACAGAGATTAAGGGGGTGATTTTGCATGCAAAATTATGTCTCAAGAGGATATATTAAGCATCAACATCTTACTCAAATTAGTGCATTTTGCAACATTTCTGGCAAACTAAATCCTCTTAAATTTATTGAGACACCTGATAGAAGATCTGCATCCATTAAAAAAAAATCATGCATCTGATCCTCCGATTAAAAAGACTATTTAAAAATAAAACTACAATTTAAAAAATAGCAATGAGGCCCCTCACCAGTCAATTTTCATGCGTCAAGAGTATTTTTTTTACTGCTGCTTTGATAGAACCATGAAATACTGCATGAATGTGTAGAAATGAAAGAAAAAGAAACAGACAAAAGAAACAAACATTAACCAAGGAACCTAAAATAACCCCCAAATCCATTACTACTAAGAGTTCCTTCTAAAACTTGCTATCTGTTTTATCAATTTAGATCGTTTCTTACCGTCAATTTTGGGTCTATTGCTCTAAAACACTGGCTAACAGCCATCCCCAAAGTGTAAAGGCTAAAACCAGAGTGCATGTGACAAAGGGTCTGAACATTCAGTTACTTAATGGAGGAAACGTTAATACAGCATATCATACCTTGAATCAAATACAGCAAAAGCGGCATTCTCCACTGAACATTTCTAAAATTCTATATACATTCCCCAAAACCGCACTTTGAAAAACATCTCACAAAATTATTACAATATAAAACTACCCATGAAGGCCGTTATATGATATACTGTATTATGTTCCAGGCTTGGGAGGTATAATACTTAACCAATAAAAACTCCTTAAATTTAACAGCTAACCACAATGCTTTGAACATTACTCACGTGATCTGACCCATGTTTCCAGGCCTATCCTTTATATTTTACTCATCCTAAATTTGAATCCTAGAAATTTTTGTTGGTGGTTAAGTCTTACCCTATAACAAACACACTGACATAAAAAAAATTTTTAGCCAAAAGATAACTAAAGTCTGTCTATCTTAAAAACCTTAAAACTGTGCTCAGGTACTTTAATATAATGAAGACAGAGTACTATTATAACAGCATGCCTTAACCCAGCTCTGAACAGAACTTAATTTCTTTAGAAACCCAAAGGCAATTTCTCCAACTTCAGACATTTTACAACTTTACAAATGTTCACACTTGTATTCAAAGATCTAAGATAGCAACTAAGATATACAATAACAAAAGTTTTCAACCCACTGACCAGATTAATAAAAGAAAGTAAAGCATGTAAATCCTGGTCAGTGGTGTATTTAATAAAACTGTAACTTAAAATCCAGGAATTAAATCATGTTAATGATTTCTTCAACCAAAATTGATAGTTACCAAAAAGCAAATCAAGTAGCAGTATACTGGGAACAATCAATCATAAAATATGACTCAGAAAATTTTACAAAAGTTAAATAGTGTTGTCTTGTCACAGTGGCTTTAGATCCAAAAAACCTGCTCAATTTTTTTCTGTCAAATTACTTTAACAGCCTAAAATGTAAAAAGAGAGAAAATGCAGTTAACAAATGGTCACACCAGGGAACACTTGGGCACTGGAGTGCTTGCTGGCCTTTAGTTAATGTCTAGAATCCCCTGTAGCTGCAGAGGACCCACTGTGTTTCAGTCATCTGGAAGTTTTGCATTTGCCTTCTCCACTATAAAAATCACACACACAAATAACAGAGAGAAGAATTTATTATTTAGAGATATTCTAGAAAATATAACAAGAATGAACAAGAAAATCTGGCATAAAAACAAAACACCCAGTGCCCATCTGGTACCTAAGCTATAGAAAATCTTGCATTTTCACAAAATTAAAAATCACTGCAACCCTTGGTATACTGAAATTCAATGTGGGATTTTTTTCAAGTTCTCATTGTGAGGAAGCATTATAGAGATACAACCAAGTCATTTATTTAAATAATGTCATGCATTTAAAGATCTCTGTTAGGTGCACATGAAGCCAATCATTTTACCTTTGGGACTTTTCCACAAAACTAAGTAGATATATCTGTAATAGTTACTAGTAGGGATATGGTTTTCATGAACTTAAAAATGGACTAAAGAAAGGGTTAAGTATCTTATAAGGAACCTACAAGTAAATACCATGTACTGCAGTATAACAAGGGTTTCCAAATGTCAACCACTTAGATTTTAACACTCTGCTAATTAATGCTCACTCTGCAACTACACTGAGGTAGCTGGTCATCTGAGGATGCCCACATGGGTAGTTAAAACAAAGCACAAACCTTCAGCATACGGTACGACTATCAAAGCTCTGTCAACGAACACAGTGTTTGTCAGATGTTGCGCCACAACTGCTGAATCTGGATCATGGAACTTAACAAAGCAGACACGAGACGAGACTGGTAAAGGCGAGTCACTAAGGAGAGAAATACAGAAGGAGAGAAAGAATTATTATCCAAAACATAAATGTGCAACTTGCAAACCAGCACTTGCATCTGTAATTCCATACAAATTAATTTAACTATAGTTTGAAAGAAAATACTTAGTGCCCACCAAACTAATGGAATAAATTGTAGAGTAAAAAAATCTTACACTCACTATTTAAAATGTATCAGGTTAAAAAAGTTTTTAAAGTCTCAGAATTGAGAACACGAGAATAGCAACATGCTTTTCATCATGCCCACTGTCCACTGCGTATCTGTGGAGCTGGAGATGAGCTTAGGCTAGAAGCGCTTGACCACTGCCCCTTCCTTCCCTGCCAGCCCAACACTGATGCTCACAAACAAGCAGTTTTGTCCTAGAAATTTTTCATTATAGCTAAGTTATCAGGGTAAAAAACATTGTGAAGAGTGTAACAATTTGCTTTTCTTTTCTTTTTTTTTTAAAGATCTACTTATGTGCTCCAAACTGGCCTCAAACTTAAATCTATGGAGCCTGAGTAGGCCTTGAACTTGCCATCCTCCTGAGAAGCGTTTGTCACACTGAGCACACAAGAGCTCTCAGATACTAGCAAGAGCCTGAATCTGGCTTGGACTACTTTGAGAAAACAGAAAACCATAAGCATAAGCAAAACATAAGCATCTCCCAACCTGTGTAATTTCAATATGTGAAAGAACCATTTCCCTCAGCAATTGCTTCTGCCGAAAAAAGATCAACAAGTGAAATGCAAGTTACAGCACTGTAAGAGAAATAATACGAAGAGTAGGCTTTAAGAAATAACACATGCTGACTCCTATTTTATTACAAAAGCCTCTCTGTGAAAGAGAAAGATTAAATGCAGGCTTGGCTCCCTGACATACCAAAAGTTATCTGAAAAGCAATACCCAAAGGTCACAGTAATCATTCCAGGTGACATAACAAATTCATGTGTGTGCTTGTGTGTATCCAGGCCATCTATTCCACATCCATCATCATCCATCTCTGGTGATAAAGCACTGAGCTTATGTCTCTACAAATCTCCTCTGAGAATTTTATCATGTTTTCAGGTTGGGGAACAGTTTTACTGTAATAATTATATTAATTATATCTTCAGATTGAGTAATAAAATGGAAATGCTATAATACAGTTCAATGTTGTTAGAGCCTCCTAAGGCTTGTAATAACGGAGACATATCCACATATATATAAAAAAAAGTATTATCAGATTCAGTTATAATAGTTACTCAAATACACACATATCCACCGAAAAGCTTTTCATCTGGACACAAATAAAATAATTTTTAGCATTATTTGAGAATTAATATAAAGCTACATATATGGCCTGAAAACTCAAACCCATTACAAATAGCAGGATCTCTCATGGT
Source organism: Ctenomys sociabilis (assembly GCA_004027165.1). Classification (NCBI taxonomy): domain Eukaryota; kingdom Metazoa; phylum Chordata; class Mammalia; order Rodentia; family Ctenomyidae; genus Ctenomys; species Ctenomys sociabilis. The sequence goes on along the minus strand of PVKA01001337.1, from coordinate 136,071 downwards.
ATGCAGATTCAGGCTGAGGATTGACAATTTGTCCACAGAAAACTGAAGTCATCTCATGGAGAGGTACACTGCTAAATGTTTTATTTCACCGGAGGCATTACTGATCTAAAATTAAACATTATACCAGAGTACTGAACAGAATGCTGTAACATTTCTAGTAGTGAAGTTATGGCGTTTCTGTTTCTTTATTTTTAAGATAGGGTCTCATTGCTGTGTAGCCCAGGCTGGCTTAGAACTCGCAGTGGTCCTCCTGCTTTACTCTCCTGAGCACGAGGACTGCAGGTGTGCACCAGCACATTAGGCTGTATTTCTTTTCTGACACCTATGTTTTTAATACTGATTTTAAAAATTCTCTTAGCGCCACCATCCCATGTTCTTAACCCCAACATATGCCTTGGTGCTGCCCTAAAACACAGTTATCCTACTTAGAGAAAAAAGAGACCATAAAATATAAAGTCTGTCAACATAATGAAATTAGTTGAAAGTCTTACCCTGTGTTTATAACTCATTATCATTTACCTGACATTTTAATATGATTCTTAATTTTTTCTACTCAATGCTATGGGAATCAAAGTGGTTAATATCAATTGCAATTAATCTGAATAGTGTAAAAAATACCCTAACTTGGAAAATTCTTTTCTCCACTTTGAAGTGATCACCTTTAAATAGGTTGAAAGATTTTGATGTTATTTGGCCCCACAATTACATTCTGATGCTTGTTAAAATTAATTTTACACAGCCACCCCTTCTCAAAAAGTATCTTACTCTGTTGTTAAGTACATGGATGACTCTGGAGAAGCCGAGGGGCCTAACAGGGAAAAGAAAGCCTTGTAAGCTTCTGTCCCCTCTCGATGAGTGGGGGCACTTGGTCCTTTTTGCAAATGATGCTTAGTGTCCCTAGAGAGATGTTTTAGAATTTCATAGGATGTACACAGAAAATTCCCAATGCTGGTGTTCATTTAAAGCCCACTATATTCAAGAACTACTATCTGGGAGGGCCCTGACCCTTAGTTAAGACCCCTGGTCAACACTTCAGCTAACCAAGTGTGAGAACCTTGGGGTCAGGCCTTTGACAGCAGCCTTTCCACTCCCACTGTAACGCCGCAATGACCACTGCCAGCTGGAGATCTGGGGGCTTTTTCCCAAAGGACCCCCAAGCTCCACAAGGTCATGTGTGTGACAAAAGCAACACTTACCTGGAAGTTCAAATGTGCTGACTTCACATGCCCTCCTTTGCTATGCAAAGGAAATTAGTGACATTTTTACTGAAACGATTTTTTCAGAGTTAAATTCTTTCCCCCATCAAACTATATTTACTATTATAAGCTCATTAAAGTATTCATGTCTGATCACAAAAACTACTAATGACCTTAAATTCAGCTTTAGCATCTTTCAGTTTCTACATACCTGTCATGCTTCACTGGGATAAATTAATAAACATTTCATTTATAATCTCCTGTGATATCCCACTAAAACAAAACATTTGATTATTTAAAGAACAACAGAACTCTTAATGTTTGGCAAAGTCAACAAACTCCTGGTCAAGAGGGAAAGACAGTCACACGTTGTCCATGTTGGAATTCAAATGCTAATCCTGACCCTGGTAGTGTGGTTGGGCCTCACAAAAACCTATGCACATTTTATCACACTCATTTGTAAAACAGTCAAATATGTCTTATGAATTTATAACGACTAAGATAAATTTGCAAAGCATGTATCTTAAGGATAGACACTCAAACCATGCTGAATTTACAGTACCATGTTTTAGGAACAGAAATGAACATGCCAGCTTTTCTTCAAAAAAAAAGGTAAATGCAGGGGACAATGGTAGACTTTCAATTAGCTATAAGGCTATCATAGTCTACTGGGAAGGCAGTATCTACAGAAAATTATGTCAGTATAAAGAACTTAAAAGATGGATGATTTATGTCAGTATAAAGAACTTAAAAGATGGATGATTTCAGTAATAAAAAATATAGGAGACCTTGCACATTCTGCCACTGCAATGTCTGGTATAATCCCAGAAAGATTTACCCCAATAGGCATTAAGAGCTGAAAACCTCAGTAGGTATATGCAAGGTACTTCAAAAATGTACTTTAATATGCACATTACAAATGTCTTTTGGATGATGTTGACCAGCTTGAGCCTCATATTCCACAAAAGGGACAAGGTTGAACTGAAACTGTCAATTTGTCTCAGGCATGATACAAGAAGACCACACTGTGTCACACAGGTCAAAGAAGCAGCAGGCTGCTGTACTTTGACAAATGGTGGTCAGGGAAAATCTCTCTGAATAAAGTAACATCTGAGAAATTAGTACCCCATAGGTGCTAAGAAGTTCAGGCTACTGTGAATGCCTCCTTGAGGAATTAACATACACAATTACAAGAAAATTAGGTCAAAATGAGTTCACAAGGAAGCCCATTAGCCTTATTTTATCAGTAAAAGAAAAAACTTTTTTGGAGTAACAAGAGCTTTTGGATCTTTGTGTGTCCTCAGCAAACAAACCAATGAAAAACTCAGAAAGCCAGAGCAGCCAACTACAGTGCTATTCAAATCTAGAAGTCCACAAAACATGACAATATGATGCTCGCTACATTGTAACTGTGTACTGTTTGAAAGAAAATGATTCTAGGAGGGAGGCAGAGAGCAAGTATGTGTCAACACGGCGGCTTCTAATGTAGGGATAAGTTCCTTGGAATGTGGGGCCACCCCGCCCCCTCCCCCATTGTGAAACATACAACTTCTCAGGAGCTGATCTAGGTAAGAGAAAATTTCTCACTTGACTGTAGGGCAAACAGCCAGCCTCCTGCCTACCAAGATAGGCTTTTTAGGGAAAAAAATGGAATCAGGGAAATGCCACCACCTACCTGTCTTTGCTATCTTTTTCTAAAAAGTGCATCAAAAGATTAGCTCCGGAAAAGAAAGCATTTCAAAGTCAGCAACTATAATGAAATTCTTACCAACCTGTGGGACTATAAAAATTACATTCCAATTAAATACACTAACTCAAATGCCCTAGTAATGATTCAGAGCCATCAAATATTGTCACTTTCTGCCATTTTACAACTTTAAGTGCCATGAGAACAGCAAAACATGCATTCCAGTATGTCCAAGCAATATGTCCATGTACAATATATATGTAAATCTTCCCAGAACTCTACACCTCATGCAAGCTGATAACTGAATCCTAACTTTACAAGTGAATTTTCCCCTGAAAATTAAAGATATCTATCTATCTATCTATCTATCTATCTATCTATCTATCTATCTATCTATCTATATCTATCTTGGCAAAACCAGGAATTGAACGTAGGCTCTTGCACTTGCCAGGCAGGCAAGCACTTATTATACTGAGCCATCTCCCCGGGCCCCAAAGATAATTTAAAAACACCCAAGTTATGTAAATATATCTTAGGTAGAAAGTAATGAAATATGTGGATACTCTGTGAATACCTGATTAGGACTAACTTTGATCAACTGATTTTTTTAAAATATAATTTCATGTATTTGGTGCTGGGTCTCACTACGCAGCTTGGATTCCTAGTGCTCTTCTTGTTTTCAGCCTCGCTAGCATGGGATTATAGGCATGCACCACCATGCCTAGTGCACACCAACTTGGCGCCCGAGGCGGGCCAGCGCAGCATGTGGTCCCAAATCAATCTGGTCCTTGCCTATGCAGGCACTTATACCAAGTAATTTAAACTTAAAAAAAATTCCAGAACGAGAACGGGACAAAAAAATAAAACCAAGATTTCAATATTAACCTATAAAACAACTGTGAAATCCTACACTCATTTTAACATGCACATCTGTTTAAAAAGGTACAGCATTTGAAACAAGGCCAGAAGGAATAAGCAAGCTGTGGCCTACCAGTTTTAACACCAACAATAAAACACTTCACTGTTACCTTTCTTCCAAAGAACGGGGAAGGGGAGAGCAAAACAACGCCCACTTTTTTTTTTTTTTTTTTCAAAAGAATGGATTTCTCCTACAATATGTGAAGGACCGAATGTGCAGTTCCAAAACAAACGCCGCGCGAGCACAGTTGGGGGAGGGGTGTAGAGAAAACGAGAAGAGGCCGGCTCCCAGGCCCAACACTGCCCTTGGCGGCTGGAGACACTCACTCCGGCGGGAAGAGGCGCAGCTCGTCGATCTTGCCGAGGAAGCCGAAGAGCGTCCGCATCTGCTCGGAGCTGGCGCTCGGGGAGACGTTGGTCACCTGGATCACCTCGGTGCCGCCGCCGCCGCCGCCACCGCCGCCCGGCCCGCCACTGGGGCCCGGGCCCGCGGGGCCGGGGACGACGGTCGCGCTGCTCATGGCTGCTCGCTCCTGCTTTAACACATCAAACACACAACAAACAGTGAGAGGGGGAGGGAGAGGAGGGCAAGGGTCCGATGCTACAGCCGCCGCACGCCGCCAAGGAGGAGCGCGCGAGCTAAGGGCCCAGAACACAAACGGCGCCGCGCCACACCGCACCCCGCCCCGGCCCGCGCCGTCTGAACCACAATGCCGCGCGGCAGCCCAGAAGGCCGCGCGCCCCGACGGCCCCGCCTTGCGCAGGCGCAGCAGCCCCGGCCCGCCAGGCAGAAGCGGAGCCCACAGCGGTAAGAAGACGTCATCGCTTTGGGGCCCGTTTCCCGAGATGGCTGTGGAAGGTTTTTTTTTTTTTTTCTTTTAAAAAAGTCAGCATTTACTTCATGCCCCCAAAAAAAGCTGTACAGTTTAATAACTAGTGTTATGAAACAGCATTTACGATTTTCTACGTTGGGAATCATTTACAGATCTGCTAATATTTCCACTCTGGCTTTTTCCTCCACACCACTATAAAATTTCCTGCAATCTTTACGCAAATTTTGCCAACACTACATTGTAACCTTTGCAGGAATCCTTGAAATCTTTTTCTGTGCTTTAAGATTTTATTTCATAATAGATTTTTTTTTCCTTTTCAAGATAGGGTCTCACTATTCGGTTCAGGCTGGTCTTGAGCTCACTTTGTAGCCCAAGCTGGTCTCGAACTCCCCCCCTACCCCCACCCCCAAGCCTCAGCTTCCGGAGTGCTGGGATTACAGGCGTGAGCCACCACGCCCCAGAGTACTTTGATTTTAAAAAGCATATTTCACAATATTTTAAATACTTTCAAATTTACAGGCATTTTCCAGAGAAAAATCTGCTTCACTCCTGATCACACACACACAAAAACCATTGCGTTTCATCCTGCATCTCCTTTTTTGTTGAATAAGAATGAATTCATAGTTTATTATTATTAGGTGCCTCCCAATGCTGTAGAATTCAACACAAGTCTGTCGCCAAGATGCTAAACAACACGTGCACAATTTCCTTTAGAATGACCTCATAAACACAGTCTGCTAAAGAAGTGTTCAGTGGAGACTAAGACCTGTGCCTTTCAGAATACCCATCACTGATGCCTGGGCACACTGCAGTCACAAATGCTACCTGAGAGGACGAGCTCAGGATGTTGAGGCTTGCACGTGGAGCCCACTGTTGCCTAGTGTACTACTTTAACAACGCCTTAAGCTTTTACACAAAACATATTGTGTGACGAGAACCTCAGCAAGACTAGAAATGACAACTGTGTGTCATAAATTTTATTTTTATTTTTTGGCGGAACCTGGGATTGAACTCTGGCCCTTGCGCTTGCCAGGGTAGCGCTTATTCCACTGAGCCATCTCCCGGGCCCCCATAAATGTATTTTAAATATAAAGTATATCAGGTGGTTTATTTTATCACATGCCATGCAGTCAGACTCGCATGTTTATTAGAGATCCGTACCACTCCAATACTTCAGTGTCAGGAGCACACACGCGTCATGCACACTACAGTATTCAGTAAGAAAAGGACAAGGAACATGAGGACGGGGTCTGTGTCTGTCTTATTTTTAAAAATGTTGTTTTACGTTTTATTTCTGCAGACAAAAATTCATCGCCCATCAAGAGCCAATTTATGTTAACTTACTGAACAGAGAAATGGATGGTGGTCTGGTAAGCAGCATTATAGTGGCAAGACAGAATTTTCTCCAAATATAAACTATTAAGCACATTTTAATATAAAATTATCTAGCAGCTACAAAATTAAAGACTTAGCTTAAATACTAATCTTGTCAATATGTGATTTAAAGAAATTTAACCAGTTCTGAGAATCTACCTCAATTTTCTTGTCAATTAAATGAGGAATTGAATAATTTGAAGATCCTTGAAGGTCTAACAAATAACTGCTTTTCATTATCATTGCCTGTATCTAATAGCAACATGCAGGTAAAGGCAAAAGACAAAAATGTGTCAAATAGATAACAAATACATCCAGTCTACACTAATTTTGAATCACTTCAGATTTGTTTAGCCTCCCAATAAAAAATACAAGGAGTTCGATGTGGAGTTAGACATCAAGTATGTCTTTTTCACTATATTCCCAATATTATAAAAGGCCATGGGAAAGTCAGAAATTTCTCTTCCAGAGATTTTCCTAGCCCCCAGAAATATTGCAGGGAGAAGACTATTCTTGATCTCATGAACCTTGAGGTCCAATGTGACAAACTTTATACGTAAACACAAACATAAGGAATACTGTGTTGTGATGAAATAAAACAGGATAGGGAGCCAGGCATGGGGATGTGTGCCAGGGAGGCTGCGGCAGGAGGATAGCTGTAAGCTCAAGTGCAGCCTGAACACCCACCCAGTGAACCCCAGTCTCAAAACAAACAAAGCAAAGCAGAGAATGAGCAGGAGAGCCAGGCATGGCGTCCAACGCCTGGGGTAACAGCTGCTCAGGAGGCTGTCATGGAAAATTGCTTGGGCTCAGTTCTATACCGCCAGGACACCATAGTGAGATTCCATCTCAATATAAAAGTTTAAACAAGGTAGGAAATGGGAAAGAAAGTGTTAATGTTGAGTGAAAGGAGAAAGCAAGCTGAGTAAGCTGCTAAGAACAAGTCTGACGCTTCCAAGAAAATAAAGTCCTCTGTGGAGTGGGTGCTTTCCCATTTCTGTCTCAGAGAACTACCCTCCGGACACCTGGTGCTGGGTGACGCAGGGAGCCATGATCTCTGGGAACCCTCTGTGTCATGCTGCCCCACCAGAGAGGGTCTTCTTGCTCTCACATAGAAAGGCAACTGCAGACTTCTAACATCAGCAAAGACGAGGACAAAAGAAAGTACAGGCTGGTGCCAGGCTGGGACTGCATGTTCACCTAATACATTTCAATCTCCAGTGCCTGGGCATCCTGAACTTGGACACAACTGGAGTTTGGACTCAGTCTCTTTACTACTTTCAGTTGTTTCTGTGAATGTGTGTTGTCAGGATCAGGGGAATGGAAAAATACAACCATTCTAAATAAATGGGTACTTGTTAACAAGATAGGGGTAGATAGATAAAGTGCTAGGTGCAGAATTCCTTAGACAAATTGGACAGTGAGACTTTTCTATCTAGCGGTAATATTCCTTCTTATAAGTATCAAAACTCACACCAAACAATGAGTTCTGGGTTGCAAAAGAGGATTTATTGTTTGCACCTGTTCATTCAGTTTAGTCCACAAGTTAAGTGGACAACCAATCACAAGTGCCTAGAGTGAGACTTTCGGAAGATCTTGTCATAATGAAAGAAGTATGCACAGGAAAGGGTCAGTTAGTTTATTTTTGGAGATAGGTTAGGGAAGACTTCTAGTTATGTCTGAATGATACTATGAGTCGATGCTATTTCTGTTCCAAAGGAAAAAAGTAAAAAGCCTTCATTTGGGCCAAAAAAGTTACAGTACATAATTTCTGATAGGCTTTTTGAGAGAGAGCACCCAATCCTAACCACTGGACCACCAGGGAGGTGCTATGATAGGCTTTTTTGAAACATGGAAAAGAATTCACATGTCCCCTACCATATCAAGGTCTCCAGGGCCCAGCAGCTCATAGGTAAGGAACCACTACCACACGGATAAGAAAATGTAAGCTGATTCTTGGTACTGCCAGAAAAGTATGTCAAAAATATGACAGAGCAAAGTTTTATGCAGAGCATTAAAACGATATCCAATATCATGATGAACAAGCTTCTGTCGTTTAAGTCTCAAGCTTCAGAAAGATCTTTGTGCATTCAGATGGAAGTTCTTTAGGAAAAAGGCATAAACACAGAAGATAATCGCCTTCCCTACTGTAGGCAGTTTCCCACTTAGGTAACTTTGCTGTAATAGCCACTTTTTCTTGGGCTACTGGAACAGAACTATTTGGAGCACTAAGATATTTCCAAGTGAGAAAAGAAGGAAAAAAAGTGGAAACAAAGCTTTTGTAAATAGGAAGGGGAAGAGGGGCTCAAGTGGAGGTAGAATACGGGGGAAAAAAAAGAGAATCAAGTTATATCATATACAGATGTGTAGATACAAATCCCTAGGATGAATGTGACCGTTACATATATCTCAAGTGTACCGATAATTTAAAAGGATATTACTTCCCATGTGCACAGTAGTCTGTAGTCTAAGCACTTGGCACATTCATGAAGTAATTGTTTTGAGGGACAGGAGAGATGGTGGGGAGATAACATTTCCAAGAAATAAGGAGTTTAAAAAAAGCAAAAAGATACATGGCAGGCCCTACCCTGGGCACAATGAGCCAGCTACCAAGACCAAGTGTGGTGGTGCAAGCCTGTAATCCCAGCACTGGGGAGCAAAAATAGGATCACTAAGAGTCCGAGTTGCATAGTGAGAGCTTGCACCAAATACACTTTTAAAAAAAGCAACGAGATAAACATTCTGAAGAAAATAAAGCTGTAAACTTGGTAGAAAATGAGAAATCCATACTTCTAGAATGATGCTAAGCAAGGCTGGGGTTTGTGTATTTGCATAGCAGTTACCAAGTATTTCAACACACCCATGAGGAATAATTTTCAATTATTTCAGTGTATGTAACTGGGATAGTTTAGAGGATGGGAGAAAACCATAAGTTGAGAAAACATTGTGCACAGTCCTTAAGGTACCCTGCCAGTACCATTAATCAGACTGTAATTTGGGATAAATATGTTACCTACACATCTGAATATCAAATTTTAAAACCTACTGTTTACCAACTGGTGATGAACCAATATTTATACTTTTCCCTTATTCACTTATGTTGGCATTAAGAATAAAGTCTCAGGACCGGAGAGATGGCTCATTAGAATAAATGCTGCCCTGGCAAGCACAAGGGCCTGAGTTCAATCCCCAGTTCTGCCAAAAGACCCAAAAAATCAAAAAACTACCCTCTAGTCTCAGGACCATCTTATGTTTCAATGAACTTATGGGGAGCCTGTGCTCTAGTACAACAATATTTATCATATATCATTATAGATATTAATATTTAAGATAAATATTAACTTCACTATTTCTTTTTTGAGTACTTCAAGCTGAAGCCAATTAAATAAAAGTGTATGCAGAGAAGAATACAGTCAAATTTTTAAATCAGTAGATCTGGGGGCTGGAGACAGCTCAGTGGTAGAATGCTTGTCTACCCTAGCACTGCACACACGCATACACAAAATGGTGAATATTTATTAAAACCATTTTTTAAGCACACATATCCTATAGTGGTTTTGTATGTTGCCACAAAGAAAGAATGATATTGACAGGCTGTTCTATAAGGTTGTGATGCACAAATTTTACCTGTGTTGCATTACTAACTAAAGCCTCCAACTAAGCAATTAATATGAAAACTGATTTAAAATTGACTTAAAATTACAAAACATTTTAATCTTAGAAAAAACAGAATGCTACTCTATTAAAAGTCAGGAATAATAATCACTGGGAATAAGAGGAATCATTTTCAGGTGAGTTTTACAATTACCAATAATCAAATCTTAATACCACAGTACTTTTTACTTATATTATGTAAACAAGATTGGCTTTTAAACCTCCTTGTTCAGTTTCTTTTCAGTAGTAAGAAAATAAACAACAATGAAAGAAATCTAACAGCATTTGGAATACACTCTTCCCTTCTAGTTTCTTCATGTTTTTTCAACAGAGCAACACTGACATTTCCTTTCATAAAAGGAAATTAAAATATTTTTCTATAGAGATGAAAGTTCTTTTATATTAAAAGTACAAGTAAATGAGATTGAACAATAAAATCAAGTACTAAACCTTTTAAAGCAGGTTAACTGCTTCATCCTCAAAATTATGAAAGAATATACACATGCATAATTGAAAAACATGTACTTCCTCTGTCAAAAAAATTACCACATACAACTACAATAACAAAATACAATTCAAAGCCATACTGAGAACTAAAAAATGCATAGAGGAAGAGACCGTAAAAATAATCAGGACGTTAAAAAATAATCAAGACGTTATATGTATACATACCAATTCCCCAAGATAATGTAATTATAATGTTCACAAATAGATGCTAACAATTTTTTTTTTTTTTTTTTTTTTTTTGTCTTTTTGAGACAGGGTCTCACTATGCAGTTCAGGCTGGCCTTAAGCTCACTTTGTAGCTCAGGCTGGTCTCGAACTCACAACAATCCTCCTGCCTCAGCCTCCCGAGTGCTGGGATTACAGTGCTGGGATTACAGGCCTGCGCCACCACGCCCGGCTCCGATGCTAACAATTAAAAAATGCAGCTTGTACTGCCTTCAAAGAAACAGTGAAGAAAGTTTTCCACTATTTCTTAAAGTCAGCAGTTATAAGCCTAAAGGGAAAACAAACATAAAATTGCAAGTTGAAATTTTTAAAGAGAATATATTGTCTCAATAAATGATTTTTATCATAAGATAGCAGCTCTCCCACATAAGGCAATTTTTGGAAAGTAAACACAGTAGTCATTGAAGCCAGACTAAATCTGTTACTGTGTCCTAAAGAAATTCCCAGAAATGTGGGCAAGGCAAATTTACTTTGTTCTTGATTCTACTTTTTAACCAAAGGCTCCTGAATTTAGTTCATTTTCTTCCCTTAGTACAATTTCAGACTTGCTTCAATGAATCCATTTACCAATATACCTTTCACCTTTGGAAAAAAATATATAACATATTGCAATGTTCATAAGAGTAATACACACACACACACACACACACACACACACACACACACACACACACCTGAAAATGTCTTCTTAAATTTCAATGGTAGAGAGAACCTGGTGTATTTTAACTGGATAATTTCACTTTCTATTAAAACAGAAAAGCATTCTTTGGGTAATGTGCTCCGTTGGGTTAATATTTTTGATTTCTTCACTTTCTTTTTCATTGAGCAAAGAAGCTAAGAGTGAAATGTTCCATTACTTAAATACAATGAATATAATTAACAAGAGGTGGATAATTCTGTTACAAAAGATAGGAGCACAGTCATCTCTAGCCTGGATGTACTATTTTAATAAAGTATATAAAGTCCATTTTAGGGGCTGGGGAGATGGCTCAGTGGAATAAGTGCTTCCCTGGCAAGCTCAAGGGCCTGAGTTCAATCCCCAGTTCCGCAAAAAAAAAAAAAAAAATAAAAAATAAAGTCCATTTTAAAATAAGGCCATATGCTGTTGAAAAGAATTACAACTTTTGTGTTTAAGGCATTTTCTTTAAGTATTATGCCTGTATAAAGAGCTCACTCCAACTACTATTACTATATCAAATTTGTCAAAACTCTTTGTCCAAACTCTTTGACAAAGAAATTCAAGTTGATTAATTTTTGAGATAGAAAATTTTTCAAAATGCATGAGGTATTTTCACCTCTACTTGCTTAGACTGCACTTACTAGATAAATATAGTACACAGTTTACTGTAGATTTATTCAAGTACAATTCTTACTCATCAGTTTTCTATCCATTGAAGATTGAAGTTGACTATCTGGGTATACAGGGCTGAGGAGATGGCTCAGCGGTAAATTCCATCTTCACAGCCAGGTGGTAAGAATGCTTTGAGCACAATCATTCTTTTTTTGGCAGAACTGGGAATTGAACTAAGGCCCCTGTGCTTGTCAGGGGGGCGCTTATTCCATGAGCCATCTCCCCAGCCCTTTGAAGTTGACTATTTGGATTTTTCAGAACTTGTCAACAAACACTGGTTTCTACACAAAATACAGCTTTGTTTCAACGTTATTAAACATTAGTAATGAAACAATTTTCAGTACAAGCACAATGAATCAAAACTTAGAGCTTTTTAAAATAGTTGTATAGATCATCTATTGTACAGAGAAAAGTAGTTACTGTAAAATTTTATACTTGAGCAACTCATTCTATAAAGCTATGGCTTTCTATAAAGTAGCAGTTCTTAAGGAAATGTTTCTAAAAACAACTGAAGCGTCCCTTCAGATGATTCTATAATTCAACAAACTTGGAAATCATGAAAAGCCACCAATAAGTGATGGTAGCTGAAAAAGAAAGGTTGGGTAGACAGATCTTTGGTCTTGCCACTCTCAGAAGCTTGTGGCCTTGAGCGAGCTTTGCAGCCTTTGACTTTTTTCATCTGCAACACTGGTCATTGTGTTTAATAAGAAACAGTAAAAAGAGGTTGCCACTTAGGAAGGGCTCAATAAGGAAGCTATTATTGTTATTGTCAACAAAGAGGAGTGTAGGGCTCATTAATGACCTCCTAAAACTGCCATGGTCCTTTTATTTTAAAATCCACACTTTCTTCATTTGGTAGGAACCAAGGGTATGTAGAAGGTGTAGGTGTAAAAAGAAAAAACAAAAAAGTGAACTTTATTTGGTATAAAGATAAGCGATGCAGAATTTTCAAAGGATCGTCATCCTAGCTTTCAACTACAGATTCCTAGGACCCTTGATGGGCTTTGGCTGTATCCACCCACCTGTGATTTTAAGACACGATCACGTCAGGCTCAGGAAAAGCCTAGGACTCAGGACAGAGCTACGCAGGATGAGTTCTTAATAGCTACTTGTGCAATAATCAACAAATGTACACATCAGATGGAAACGAGCGTCCCGGAGAACACCGATTTACTGAACAAAATCTTTCTTTCCTTTTTTTTTTTTTTGACCTGGAGACACTTCCATTACCAAGAACTCAAGATTTAAACTACTTTTCTCTTTTAACAAAAACTTTACCAGTTGAGATCATCCCCAAATGAACGAGAAAACAGCTTCCAAAGCTATCGGGTAAACGGACTAGAGTTTGTAAGCAGGAGAGATTCGAACTCGCCTCCTGGGGCTGCGAGGTCCAAAGTGCACGCGACACCATAAAGTTCGTGCCACACGCCTCTCCCTAGAGCAGCGCCACAGTCGTCACGTGTCTGTCTCCCTAAACTCCAGGGAAGCCTGTAAGTTTCCAGATTTGGAGCTTTCCCCCACCTCCGCTGCCAGCTCTCGCAGTCCCCCCGGCCCCGACAACAAGCGGGAGGCACCGAGCCGGGGCGCAGGTCCCCAGCTCGGGAAGCCGGCTGCAGTCCGAGCGCCCTCGAGACCCGGCCCGCCCCCGAGGTCTCCAACCCAGGCCGGGGTCCGGGGCGGCCACCGCATCCGGGGCTCAGGTTTTCGCGGAGGCCCACGTTCAGACGGGGAAGGAGAAATGGGAGGGCTAGCCCCTCCTAACACCCTCTTCGCGGCGGAAGCACCCAGAGAAAGATCCAAGTTGCAGTAACAAAGCCAACAAATCCTCAAGGTTCTCTTAAACCCGTTAAACGCACTTACTTCAGCGAAGTATTTCCAGGGCGGTAGGCCGACACCGGCAACGGAAAGGACTGCTCTGTCCTCCAGCCCCGGGAGCTGGCGGTGACGACATCTACGCGCACCACAGACAGCGAAGGCCCCCGCTCCAGGACACCCCCCCCACCCGACGCACACAGCGCGTGCTCGCTGCGAGAGGGGTGGGGCGGCCTAGCTGCGCCTGCTTTGTGCGTCACGCGCGAAGCTCTCTAGGAAGCTAGTGGTTTGAACATGTCGCGCCTGAAGGGTGTTGTCGGGCGGGATCCGCGGGCGGGTTTCAGAGCGGAGAGGGCAGACGGCAGTAGTTCTGTACCCCAGGGGCTGTTAAAAGCGGCGAGGAAGAGCGGCCAGTTAAACTTGTCTGGTAGGAACCTCAGTGAAGGTAAGCTGCGTAGGATTTGCGGGGGAGCATCCCGCCCGAGTACCCGCGCGTGGCCTCGCCGCTCGTCGCGGCCTGGCCTGAGCGGCCCTGTCCCTGAGAGAGGCAGAGAAGCTCTCATCTGAGAGATCCTTGGGCCGAGTTCGCGCCCTCCAAAATGGGTTAATAAGATGTGTTGGTTGGAAAGAAAGCCCTTGTAAAGAGAGGGACAGAAGCGGGACCCGAGCGGGTAGCCTGGGAAGCTGCCTTTTCTAGGGATTTGTATAGCGCAAAACCATGAGCGGTGGATCTAAGGTGGAAAACCTGGGAACTCGCTAGGTGGGCGTGAGGTGGGACGCAGTCGTGGTCCACCAACAGGGCTACAAGTACAGCTGCTCAGGTAAAATTGATGAACTCCGCGACCAAATGGGGAAGCGAGTTCCGTAGGAAGCGGGCGCGAGTACGGGGCAGAGATTTCCTGCAGGGGTGAGTGACGCATCCAGGCGTCCTCCAAGTGAGAGGCCTGTAAATGTCCATCCTGGATTCTTACTCTTCGGGAGGTGAGCATTTGTTTGACCTTTTTGTCCAGAGGTCTGGCCCACGGCAGGAGTGTCTGTCTGTTTCACAGTTGTGAGTCATCTGGCCTTCCATACTGGCTCCTGAGAGCCTGGCCATATCTGACTGCTTATAATAATTACATCTAATATCTAATTTAGCTGCCTGTAACGTCCCGGGCTCCGCGCTGGTGGCCTGGTGCCATGATCAAAGCTTTATCGACGATGTTTCACCGACTGGCGTTTCCGCTTGGATTCTTCCTCTGTTCCAGCAATGCTGAAGGAGCTGGGCCTGGGATTGCCGCAGGATGGGATGAGCTTCACCTCGTGAAAGTCAACCCGCTGTCTTCATGGGCAGATGCTTAGTTTCTTTGCTTTCATTTTTCTCTTCTTAAATTTGATCTCAGAAGCACTTAATAGTGTATGATATTTTATCTTCCCCTTAAGGGAGGGGGGCAGTGAATGCAGAGATGCTTTTTTGTATGCACCTGACCAAAGTGCTCACGCCAAAGAATAGTGAGCATATTTCTGAGCCAACAATTGGAATAAATGCCCCCCTTCTCGAAGATTATGCAGTTGAGGTCATTCTGACAGACGTAGTGTAGACCAGCTGGCACAGATCTGGATGCCAGGAAGGAATGATCAGATGCAGTTTAGGTGTGGATTGGGGATAGGGGAAGGGTGGAGAAATGAATACAGCTTTTACCTATAATGTTTTGTTTATACTCTGGTTTTTACACTTCAGAGTCTCTGTCTTCCCTCTAGTGATTGCTTTGTTAGTGTGCCATGTATCCAGGGAGACACATGCTAAATGAATGAGAGGCTCTCTGACATAAAATCTGCTTTGCCCAGAGGGGTTTTTGATTTTTGTTTGTTTGTTTGTCAAGACAGGGTCAAGTTGACCTTGAACTCACTATGTAGCCCAGGCTGTCCTCAGATTTGCAGAAATCCTACCTCAGCCTCCCCAGTGCCTGGATGACAGGCATGGGCCACCATGTCCAGCTGTATCTATGGTTTTTAATCATTGGAACAAAAGCACTTTCAAGCTCCCCCATCACACTAAAATATACAACTTTCTTTTTTTAAAAAAATCTTTCTTTCTATCTCTCTCTCACCTGATTCCTTCTTTCTCCCTCCCCATTTTTAACACTATTTTACCACATATTTTTCATACACATTGATCCTATTATGGGAAAGTTTATCTCTACAGAACACATCTCAGTTTTTTATTCTTTCCATTCCCTTTCCCTCCCTTCAACCCCTTCTTCCCTTCCCATTTATACAAGCTTTGTTTTTATTGTTTCCTACCATACTTTCTTTCATTTTTTTCTTCCCCCTTTGTTTTCTCTTTCCCATTTGAAAAAGATCCCCCACCTTCCTGTTATCATTCACCAGTTTTGTGAGGTTTCCCCCATGCAATATGCATTTATTGTTCTTCATGTCTTTTTGATGGCTTGAGTGTTATTTTTCTTTTGTTGCTGAATATCATTCCCTCCTGTGAAGGTGACGTTTTATT
This sequence comes from Ctenomys sociabilis, assembly GCA_004027165.1. NCBI lineage: Eukaryota > Metazoa > Chordata > Mammalia > Rodentia > Ctenomyidae > Ctenomys > Ctenomys sociabilis. The sequence continues at coordinate 120,023 of PVKA01001337.1, read as the reverse complement.
TACCACTCACCTTTTGAAGAACACCATGGTTACTTCAATTTTTGGCAATTATGAATAAAGTTGGTATGATGTAACTGTTCAACTCACTTTGGCAAAAAGCTGGATTATATGGTAAGATTTTATTTAGCTTTCCAGGAAATTGCCAGACTGTCTACCATAATCTACTGTTTCTTCCAGCTAATGTGCTAAGGTCTAAAGAAATAAAGATTAGTAACACCCTCAAATAGTTTATAATCTTGTAGGCCTTTTACCATACACTTTATTAATCTTTGTTTTTTTCTTTTTGGTACTGGGGATTGAACCCAGAACCTTTGAGTTTGCCAGGCAGATGGTTACACTGGTGAACAGTCTCCTGGCCCTTATTAATCACTTTGTACTTGTTCAAAAAACTTTTGGCATACTCCAGTTCTTTTTACTCTGCCTTCTTATTTATAGGTAAGTGTGTTGATAAGATAAAGCTATGACTATTTTTTCTGTGTTGGAAAAAAAAAACAAAAAACACTTTAGCCTTTAATGCAGTCGGTGAGGGGCAAACAGGTAAATCTAGAGTTAATTGTGAGGATATTCACTTTTACCTGTAAGTGAAGTATGGGTACTCCTGAGTTGTTCAGATAGACTTTTTGTAGGTTGTACTTCTGTTTTGAAAACACTATTTATTTTCTTGTGTACAAAAGCATATACCTATTGCAGAAAAATTAGACTCTAGAAAAGCATAAATAATAATTCACAATTTTTCATTGTTAATGTTTTGGAGGTTTTTCTTCTAGCAGCTTTGTAGTATATATGTAATTTTACTTTGGTGGTTTTATTTTGAACAAGTTTAGAATGAGATGAATCCTTTTTTGGCCTCTGTACAATTTTCAGTGTCCATTGAAAAAAATCTGGTTACCTTTAATGACTGTAATATTCTATACCACAGGATTATTTTTAGTACATATATTTATATATATTTTTTGTTGGGGCTGGCTTAGGCTGCCTTAAGAGCAGATCTAGTAAGGCATGGGGAGCTGGGGATCAAACCGTGGTCCCCTGCACCTGTGTGGGTTTGCCCCAGCAGGTGCTTAAACAACAGAGCTAACCCGTAAGCCCCCAAAATTTGTATTTTCAAATATTGTTGGCAGTTTTTCAATCATTATGAGTGTCTGACATAGTTAGAAAAATATTGTGGTACAGAAGTAACTGTTAATAACTGCAGAGAAGAATTCTGTAAATATTCTGGACAGTTTCAGTGATTTAATTTTATCAGCAGCAGTATGAGAAGGTACGAATGGGTTGGTAAAGGCTGCGGGCCCTGTTCCCTGGCCCAGATGAAGGGAAGGTGCAGCTGTAAAGGAGTCTGGAGCTAGGTAGGGCTACTTGCTGTGGCTGTGTATCGTAGCAGGATAGTGATAGGGAAGCACTCATAGGTTATTTTTCTACAGTCCAGGAAAAGTGTAGAGTGCTACAGTTTGGAAGGAAAGAGAGCTGTGAATTCTACATCAGCCCTATCTTGTTAGGCTCACACTCCTGCATTTTAATGTGTTTTGAAAAGAAGAGAAAAAAAAAATGGAATTGGATAATGAATAAATGTGGATTTTCTCACAGGAAAAGTACAAACTGTAAGAAAATAGTACTGAAGCTTTCAGTGAAGGCCTCCTTCGTTGTAAAACTGTGTACCCTTAAGTTAAAGTAACATTCTGGCATGTTTTTCTCTGGAAGCTCAGTAACTTCTCAGTAGCTTCTCAGGAAGTTTAAAAACATGTCTTCCTGGCATGTTAAGCATCAGTTCACTTTTGTCATCCTTGTTGAATGAAATAGTGCCTTTGATACCTTCTGACTAAAGGTGCTTCAAATGCTCTGAAGCAAAACGTCTGAATTAACCTTGAAGTACAGTACATTAATGCTTTCCCTGAAATCTTTAAACTTTAAAAACAATCTGAAAGTGACACTGCCCTGTTGTTTTTGTCAGTATGAGATAATGAGGCCTTCTGGTGGTGAGGCATAAATTACAGTGCAGAAAATTACAACATTCATTGATGAGCTTTCTCTTCTTTAGTGTAATGACTTGATTTATTCTTTAAAAGTGCTCATAATCTGGCACTAAGTGAATAACATTTGTGTCTGAATTGGAGATTTTAATTGGGATACTTAACTGGTAAAATTATGCAAATATTCTCACATCAGAAAAGCTCTGAAATTTCATGACATTTCTAGTTCCAAAAGTTTGGATAAGGGATGCTCAGCTTTTTTTTTGTCTTTCTTCTGTATTTTAAGGAAGGGTCTACAGGGTGATCCACCTGTTTACAGTTTCCCAAGAGCTGGGATTACAGGTGCAGGCCACCATACTCAGTCTCATTCACAGTCTCAGCATGACCCTGGGGTGGGGCAGACTCAGCAGGCCAGGGATTAATCTGTAGATGGTCAGCTTTTATAGTCATTGTTAGTTCCTAGCACTGTCAAAGAGTCTCTCACCTCTCAACAAGGATATTGGAGCTAGTCATTGGGTTTGTAGTGATTTGTAGGTCACTAGTCTTATAGTCTCTTGGAAGATGATGTAGACTATGATGGAGACCAGTGGGGCTGGGGAGATAGCTCAGTAGAATAAGTGTTTGCCTGGCAAGCCCAAGGGCCTGAGTTCAATTCTCGGTTCTGGGAAAAAAAAAAAACCAGTGGGGATAACATTGGGCTTACATGGTACATGATTTTCTTTGAAGGCAAAAGATGTTACTGTTTAAGTTTTTTTTCCTGAGCTACAGCCTCAGTATTGGGGTTTAATTGCAGTGATGGCACTTTGCGCTAGGGAAGTGGGCTTCGGGTTACAGTTTGGGGCTGAGTTTGGCGAGCATGTAGACCGTTGTGGGAATTATACTTTTCTGCCTTATGGAAGCACTGTCATACAGTATGAACGACCATTATGTCTTTAGGTTGCTGAACATATTGAAAAAGTGGTTAATTCTTACAGTTCATTGTTCCTTTTCTTTTCTGGTTCCACTTTTTTCTTTCTTATTTTGTTGGAACTGGGACTTGAACTCGGGCCCTGGTGCTTGTCAGGGAAGCCCTTATCCCACTGGGCCACTTCCCCGGTTGCCCCCTTTTTTCTTCAACCTTTCATTGAGCACCACTTTGAACTTTTAAAACTCTTGATCTCTTCACCCTCCAACTTCTCAGTATCTTCCACAGGGGCCAACGAGGTAGCTCAGTGGTCTAAAGCTCCTGCTTGGGCAAGCTTAGGCAGAGCTGCAGGGACCACTGTTCTATCCCCAGCACCATGTGCTGTGCTAGCCCCACACCCAGGGGGACTGAGCTGGCCCCATACAAATACACAGAAAAGCAAATTGTGTTTCTGAATATCTTCCACAGTTTATACAATCCTCTGACAGTAGTCCTTATTCTGTGATTTATTGCTGCAAGTGGAAAATAGTATCTCCCCAAAATGCAAAGAAATGTTTTTTGCAGTGTTAAGTGTTGTGCTGTCCATTCTGAAAGGGACATGTGGACAATTTAAATTTTTAATCAGAATTAAATAAAGTTCTGTAGTTATTTTAGCTACATCTAACATGTAACTAATAGCTTGCATATATCTATCTATCTATCTATCTATATATATATATATATTTTTTTTTTTTAGTACAGGATCTACAGGGTCTCACTATGTAGATCAGACTCATAATGATCCTCCTGTTTTTCAGCCTGCCAAGCTCTGAGATTACAGGCATGTGCCACCACATCCAGTCTCAGTCACCAGCCATCTCAGTGCACCCCAGGGGCAGGGCTGGGGCTGGAGCCAGGGCCAGCATGCCTGGCATTGAACCCTGGTCGCTGCACTCTGCCTAAGCAGGCGCTTTAGCCTGCTTAGCTATCTAGCTGGCCCTGTGGCTTATATATTGAATATTGCCAAGAAAGGAAAACTCCATAATTACAAAAACACAAGGGAGATAGCCCAGTAGAATAAGTGTTGGGCCTGAGTTCAATCCTCAGTTCCACCAAACAGAAAAAGAAAAATTTTATCTATTGTCCTTGATATGTAGTTTGAAAGTTAGCATATTAGCTGGTTGTTCAGTGGTGTACTAACTATTATTGTTACTACTGCTACTAATAATACTAGCTTTGAGCCTTACTTTATACAACTCTGTAACAACTTTGCAAATGTTTTTTGTCCGAAGCTTCTCTGTTCTGTTGTGGTCCGGTAGAACCTGTTCCTTGTTTATCTTACATATCTGTCAGAAAGCATAACACAAGCACTTAACTAGTGTATAGTTGCATGAAGTTCCAAGTAAGAACTAATGAATAAAGTACGTGTTATGTAGTATGTTTTTGAATAAAATCAACTTTCACTATAGAGGCAATGTATTGCTGTATGATTTCTTGGAGTTTTTCTTGTTTGTTTCAGAAATTGTCAGTGGGTAAACTGAGTAGCTATTGTAAAAGTAAGTCACTTCCAATCTGCCTCTTTCCATCTTTGTGTGTCTGTCTGTGAATATGCGCCTGTGGTGATGGAACAGTGCCCCAGTGTGTGTGGAGAATCAACGTGGATGTCCCTGAGGAGGCGAATCAGAACCTGTCCTTCAGTGCTGCTGAGCGGTGGTGGGAGCAGACGGACCTGACCAAACTCATCATCTCCAACAATAAACTTCGGGCCCTCTCTGATGACCTTCGCCTCCTGGCTGCTCTGACTGTTCTCGATGTGAGTTGACTGACTAGGGTTGGAAGCGGGAGAGACTCCAGTGCTGAACTTGGGCTTTGATGAGCACAAAACCTTACATGTTGAGTTGGTATAATGCAGGCTAGGGACAAAGTATTGTGTCAGGCACAGCGTAATAAGTAAGAGTACAGAACCCTGGGTTCTGCTTCCGACCCTCTCATGAGAAAGAGGAAGGTGATCCTGCTGCGCTTTTGTCTCAGCACCTGCCTCCAGGAGCGATAGTCCCGTATGTTTTATGAAATTGTCCTTAGGATTGAGTTACCACCCACCGGAAAATCATATTTCACAAGTCTTGCTTCTGTTCCTGTTATTTATTTTTTTTTAAGCTGGTATTTTATCATCGCTATTCTAGACATTGCAGCAAACACAATGCTTAAGATGGTTTTTATTCTGCTCTTTGTAACTTACTGGCAGTTTCATTGATTTACTAGACTATCATGCTTAGATAGACTTCTGTGGTTTTATTAGAGTAGTCCGTGTTTAGGGCTACTTTCCATGTCCTAGTGAGGTGAAGCAATTATTTCAGAACTTTTGGCAGCTGTTGATTTCACTTGGTGACATCAGAAATCTTGAAGTTGATAAATGTATAAAAGTTTGATATAAGTAGTAAACTTTTTAGAGGAATTGTAATTGTCTTTATTTGTAAGATAAGTGGACTGGTTTGTTCTGTGGCTCTTTCTACTTTAAAAATAGTTCCTGGACCCAGGGAAATAGCTCAGTAGAGTGCAGGGCCCTGATGAGGTCAATCCCCAGTACTGCAAAAAAAAAAAAAAGAAACAGTTCCTGTGAGAACATGAAAGAAATTCCATTTTCCTTTCTTACAGAATTTTGGTAGTCTCATACATTTTCTCATAAATAATATCAGAAGGCTTTTGTTAGTTTCTAATTCTCTCTTCATCTTTTTGAAATTAAGATTCCCCTCAAAGAGGTAAAATGTGTTTTCTTTCTGATATTATTTTATGATTTCTGAGGATCCATTTGGTTAGTTTCAAAATCCTTTTATTTTTTAATTTTTTATGAGCAGAATATATTTATTGAGGGAAAGAATGCTCCTATCCGAGAGAGGGACAGGAGGGGGGCCCAAGTTGGTTGTCCCCTTTTTCTTTGTCTTTATGCAGTCAAATTCCCAGTAGACCAATTCACTGCCATTGCATGAGACGGACAGGATTATTAGTGAATGGTTCTGTACACTGGCAAAGGTTTACATTGTTCATTGTAAGACTAACAATATTGACTTTGTCTTAATTTTAGATACATGATAATCAGCTCACATCCCTTCCTTCTGCTATAAGAGAGCTAGAAAATCTTCAAAAGTTCAATGTCAGGTAAAACTTAAGCTAATTTATTTCTAATATTGGCAATTATAATTATGTAAATCTAATAATTACATTTTTTTTAATAGCATCAGAATGTGCCAGGGGCTGAGGTGTTGCTCTGTTGTAGAGCCTACATTTAACATTTGTGAGGCCATGGGTTCACTCTGCAGCACTTGTGCCCTAAATGATCTTTGAATTATCTCCAAAAGTAGTTAAAAGAAGATAGAATTTGCAGTTTGGCTTTCAGATTAGTGTTTCCATGTATGTATTTAAGAGATGGGCTCTGGCTGTTCCTGGGCCAAGCCACCCACCCTCCTGCCTCAGCCTCCCACATAACCAGGGTTACAGACTTGTCATGTCATATGCTGCAGATTATGTATCCTCATGTTTGCGTATAGAATTGCTTGCACGTTTTCTGATTTATTCGTTAAACCAATTGCTTTTTAAAAAATTATTTTCTGCATATGAGATAGGGTATAGTGGATCTTATTTTTTGAAAAGCTCTTTCTTGACATCTCATGCTTTAATATACTTTGATCCTAGAATATCTGGGTGTTAAGCACTAAAGAAGAAGTGATGAACACTTCTTTGACCAATGGTAAAGAGTGTCTTCTTTTTCTTCTCCCCTCTGCCCTTTTCTTTTGCTCTGTTTGAACCTCTATGCCTTGTCCTTGCTTCCCGGTCCTCATTTTTTTTTTTTTTTTTTTTTTTCTGTTTGGCAATACTGAGATGGAGCACAAAGCCTTCACGCTGAACTACAACCCCAGCCCTTTATTTGATTTTTTAATTTCTGAGATCGTCTAGCTAAGTAGTCCATCCTAGGCTGGAACTTGTGGTCCTCCTGCCTCAGCCTCCCAGAACTCTAGGCTCACAGGTGTGTGTCATCAGGCATGGTTAGTTTACTTTAATAATAGCAGTGTTGAAATTTCCAGGCAGCCCTGGGACCTCACAAATGTGGGGTGCTGTTATTAATAGGTACCAGGAGGCTGCATGGTGGAGGCTTTAATGAACAGTTTCCCTGTGCTGCCCCAGATTTTAAAGAAAGAATCTTTGCCTTATCTGTGCACTACACACATAGATTATGAGGAAGTGAGGGGAGATTTCCACTTAGGAGGGAAACCAGTGGGACCCGAAGCATAAGTTTTGTGTTTGCACCTGGAGTACCTGCTGGTGGCCCCTTCAGCTGCAGCCTTTGCCGGGACTGCAGACCTGGCCTCACCCAGAGATTCCCTCCAGAGGTCTTGCTTTTACTATTAGCTCTGCATCACTCTCTTGTCTAGCAGTGATCTTTGGGAGGAAAAGATACTGTTCAATTTATAACATTCATTTTTAATTTACAAAAGACAGTATTTCTGTTTACAAAATATAGTACTTCATGATCATAGAAAAGTAATCAATGCTGACAACAAGCTGCATTTTTTTCTGGACAAATCAATTAAGAAGCAATTATAAATGTAACTGTAGGTCTCAGTAAGATAATCAGGTCTGCTTTCTGGTGGAAAGTTAACTGGTTTGAGGGAATATAGTTCCTGAAGGAAAAGTCTGTACTTGGTAAAAACTGAACATGTATCAACTATCAAAATGTCTCTGTGCAAGGCCCCCTTGTTGGAGCTGTAGCGGGGCTGCCTCCAAAGGGCCTGCATGCAGAGAGGGATGTGGAGATTGAAAAGGGACAGGGATCCAGGCGAGAGCAGGCGGGGCTTTGAGGTCAGACTCCCACACCCAGCAGTGTGCTGGACCCTTGCAGTGGGTCGGCAGGAGAGATGGAAAGGACCGCAGGAGAGACGGAAAGGGCTGCCAGAGTGACGTCTGCCAGGGCGATCTTCCTCATGCGGCCGCGGTGCAGCCAAATCCCTTAGAACCGTGACTGTTTTTTTTTTTTTTTTTTTTTTTAAGCCATTTTATTCTCCCTTAGAAAACATCTTTTGGCTTTTTTCTTCCAGCTAGTTTTATTTTAATGTAATGTAGAATTACTAAAAAGCCCTTCAAATTTGTTTTGCCTGTTACATAGAAAAGCAGCTATTTATGGATTGAAAACAGTGAAATTTGTAAATGATTAGGTTGTAACATACCTGGGAACTTGTTCATTCATCTTTTGATTATTTGGGAGTCCATTATTCTCAGGTATTTGGGACTTGCCCTAAATCAGAGAGCTCAGTATTTCTACTCCTGCAGAAGGGCTCAACTAGCATGTTATAATCCAAACACATAAACCAAATATATATGCAAATGAATATTATGCTCAGTGTAAAATGCTAGCCCTCGAACAGAACTAGCTATTTTTGTCTTTAATGGTACATTTAAAACCTAACATCTGTATAACTCCATTGTAGTATATATGTAAATGCAGTTTTGTTAAGAATTGTCTACAAGTCAAAAACAGGAGAAATTAAGATTCTAGTAAATCCTTTCATGTTATATGAAAAATCAAAGTTGGTTATAAGTAAGCAATCAAATTCTGTTTGTTGAAACACTTGACTTGCTTTTCTTTGAAAATATAATTGATTTAGATTACTATTTTTAATGAGCATATATGTTTAAGATATGAGTTGATAAGCAGTGATCATATTTAATTTATGTCATGAGTTCATGTAGTTGATTAGCAGAATTATATTTATTGTGTGGTTTACTAAATTAGTTTGCATTTATTTTGTTAATAGCCATAATAAACTGAAAATGCTCCCTGAAGAAATTACAAATCTAAAAAACCTGAAGGGCTTGTATCTTCAGCATAATGAACTTGTGTGCTTACCAGGGGGATTTGAACAACTTTCCAGTTTAGAAGATTTAGTAAGTTGTAATTTTCTAATTTTTATATTATTTGGGTCTGGTGGGGTATTTCATCATGCAGGCGTATGATTGAAATTTGGAACACGGGCAGAAGCAGTTTACCAGAAGTCATTCATTTCAGTGATATTGCTAAATTTAAAACGTTTATATTTTTGTATGTCATTATATCAATTTGAAGTTATAATCTAGGAATGCAGTTTAAGGAAGAGACACTAGATGACTTCGTTATTCAGAGACTTTTATTAGCTTAGCAGAAGACAGGGAAGGTGTCTTGAGCATTGTCTCAGTTACTTTTCTCCCCTTGCTGAGACAAATACCTGACAACCAAAATTAAGGAAGTTTGGACATCTCAGCACATACTCACCTGGCTCCAAGGCACAATGGCACATGGCAGAGGGCAGCAGTTAGTGGTGCTGGAAAATAGCAAGAGCAAAAGAGAGCAGCAACAGCAGCAATGGCAGAGGCGAGCCCCTCGTGCTTCCCTGTACTGCCTTCAGGCAGTCTGCCCCAGGATGGATGGATCACTCACACCCATACTCCCAGCCTTGGGTCCTGAATTGATCACAAACTCTAGAACTGAGCCCAGTGACTGCAGGAGGCTTGGGGAGACAACTACATGCAAACCATAGCAAGCATATACCAGTTTTGTAGTTTTATAGGCCTATTTTTGTTTTCTTTTTTTAATTCTCTTTTTTTTTTTTTGGTCTATTTTGAGACAGGGTCTTGCTGTGCAGTTCAGATGCCCTTGAGCTCAATCTGTAGCCCACACAGGTCTCGGATTTGCAACAGTCCTTCTTCCTCAGCCTCCCGAGTGCTGAGGTTACTAGTGTGCACCATCATGCCCAGCTCTTTTGTAATTTTATCTGTAGATCTTCTTCCCTCTGAGTATTTAGACAGTGCCTTCACGATCCGCTTTGGCTTCTCTGTTTTACTAAATGGCTAAATGTACCTATCTTAAATGGACATAACCATAAAACAATGCAAGTATTATTTTAATCTTACTATCAAGAATAAGTAAAACTCTATAAGTACTCTTTATGGTTTACATATGGCAAGGTAGGTACTAAAGCTGATAAAGGAAATTTGTCAGAAGTCATGTAACCAATAAACAACACAGTGAGTACTTTTTGTTTTTTGAGGCTGGGCCTCCTTATGTTTTTCAGTCTGGCCTCCAGCCTCTGTGATCCTCCTGCCTCAGTCTCCCAAATGCTGGGTTAAAGCCATGAGCCACTGCACCTGGCTGCAGTGAGGACTTGAACATAAGCCAGTGTGACTCTGAGCTGCATTTTCTTTTTTCCACTTTAGCTGTCTAAAGAGTAAGATTCTACTGTAAAGTGTTCCTCTGAACAAGACCTTAGACATATTAATGAGAGGATCTAATATGTAATGTATACTCCACAGTCATTTTCTATTCTTTTCCTTTTCACGTGTTTTGGAAAATACATGTCATTTTATCCTTAAATTTTATTTTTTCATTAATGGAGAAATTACTCCTTTTACTTCTACTTATTCTGTCTGTATGCACTCCTTATCAGTCCCCTTATTTGCTTGTAGACTATAGTCTACACCAACCTAGCTGTTCCTGCAGTGTGTTTCTCTATCTTGTAAGTCTAGAAGTAAGGTTAGGAAAGCAAGTGGACAAAATGAATGGCAGAGAGAATTTTAAATGATTTAAAATTGTTTGAAATTGTATAAATTAAAAACAATTGTATAAATTTAAAAGATAGTTTTTATGAAGTATACATTCAGAGCTGCAAGCTAAAGGTAAAAAAAAAAAAAACCCAGTATAATAACAAAAAACCTTTCTTTCCTTTTCTAGACATTGGCATAATGGAGGTTTCATTTAAAAATTGTGTTCCTAAAAAGTATTAAATCTCAGGGGCTATGGGGATGGATCAGTAGAATAAGAACTTGCCTGGCAAGCACAAGGGCCTGAGTTCAATCCCTGGTTTTGGGGTAAAAAAAAAAAAAAAAAAGTTAAATCTCAAATATATACAGCAGTACATTACAGCAGATGAAAGAATAAACATCTCTAATCATTTAAGCTTTTCTTAAGGTGATATAAACTGTTTGACTCAATGGTACTAGATAAGTTCTTGTTGAAGAAATGACTGCATAAATATGGATTAGGCTATTTAGCATACTGATGTTTTATATCTAACTTTATTAACTGCAGTATTTCAATATTGGTAATGCTGATGTTTAGAATCTAGAACGATTTTGCTAGAATTATTTGGGTCTTTAAAATGGCTTGAGAGTTTCTGAATGGTAAACATTTTAAGCTTTTCATTTCAGATGTAAAGAACAGTTATAAACGTCTGACTAGATAGCTCAATGGATTAAAGTACCTGCTTAGGCACACTCGGGCTGGGGTTCAATCCCTGGCCTATCATGTAGGCCCCATCCCTGGGGCACCTGAAACAGCGATTGAGACTGGGCGTGGTTGTACATGTGCTTGGGAGACTGGAAAAGAGGAGGATCACTGCAAGTCTGATCTGTGTAGTGAAACCCTATAGACCCTGTATGTAAAAAACCAAAACAAAACCAGTTCTCATGTATTTTCCACCTAGTTTCTGTTAATGTTAACAGTAGCTATCACAGGACATTTGTAAAAACTCAAATTCACATTGGTATACTACAGACTATAGATTTCATTCATATGTCTTGTGTCTTCCTCTAGTGTTCCAGGATCTAGTCAAAGATACCACCCTACAGTGTCCCAGACTTTTGATATGATGAAATACTGATTTGTTAGCAGTCTCTGGATCTTATTGGAGTTGTAGATGATATAGATTACAATAATATGGTATAGTTACACTAATACTGTATTTTAAGTGAACTGATACAGTATTTTTCTTATCTTCTCAATTTACTGAAAGTAGCGGAGTGCAGTTGTTTACCATTAGGTTCAGTGAAAGTTTTAGAACAGAGTAGCTTGAATCCATTTCTTCTGGGTCATGGTTGCATTGGCTCTGAAGCCACCCTTCATTGGTAGTTAACAGAATGCTCTACCTGGTTCATCACATTATTTTTGATGGATATTTAAAAATAGTTCTCTCATAAGTGTTTTAAGAAAAAAAGAAATGTGAAGACCTGAAGAAACTCAGTGTTCATATTACTCCCTAGTGAAGGGTGGTAGGGAGAAGGCTTCCAACCTTGAGCAAAGAAGGCTTGTTGAGATCAGCAGAACCAAGAAAAAGGCTTTTTTGCTCAAAATTTGGAATGGCCACTTTATGAGCTTCATTTTTCTTTCAGAAATTTTTCTTTGTTAATGAGGCCAGTGAGATACCTCAGCAGACTAAGTGCCTGCCTGGAAAGCGCAGGGACCAGGGTTCCACCCGCAGCACCACATGTTGCACCTGCCGTGCCCCAGGTGTGCTGAGCCAGCCTCAGGCCACCGAGACTGGGCATGATGGCGCAGGCCTGCCATGCCAGCACTGGGGAGACTGAAAACAAATCAGAGCTGTATAGCGAGACCATGTATTGAATACATTTAAAAAACAAAAGAAATTTTGTTTTGTTGAAAAGATGTTGTTTATCTCATATGATAGTTTACTAATAAGGTGCCCCATTCATCATAGACACTCAGCAAGTATGAGCTAGGTGGGTGGATTTATGCATTGCAAGCTGCACATATGATAAAACAGCTCTAATAGAAAGCTTATGTAATGTTCACTAACATTACATTGATATTAGTGGCATTAAAGTACATCAGCATGACATTTTTTTTTTTTTTGCCAGCTCAGCCCACCCCCTGAGGGTAGGGCTGGCATAGCATGTGGTGCCTAGGATTGAACCTTGGTCCCCTGCACCTGCCTAAGCCTGCCAAAGCAGGTGCTTTAGACTGCTGAACTGTCTCGCCAGCCCGTAAATGTAAGGGGGGTGTGTGTGTGTGTGTTTGTGTGTGTGTGTGTGTGTGTGTGTGTGTGTGTGTGTGTTTTATTTTATTTATTTTTTGGTGGTAACAATGATCAAACTAAGGACCTTGTGCTTGCCAGGCAAGCACTTATTCCACTGAGCTATCTCCCTGGCCCCCTTCAATTTCAATTTAATTTTTTTAAGAATTCCTTCTGTCTTGTCTGCTGCATTGATGGACAGACACATAGTAGGCCTGTAGGTTTTGAAAGAATATCCAAATGAATTATGATCACTGAAAGTTTCAGTGGTAGAGGTAAAAAAAATCTATCACTCCTGAAACAGTCTCTTATGTTGTGTTCTCGCACAATTCTCAAATCCCCTTTAAGGGAATTTACTTATTTTTGTTTTCTCATTCATGCATTCCATCTTTTCTCTTTTAAAGGATCTTTCAAACAACCGTCTTGCAGCTGTTCCTGGTAGTTTTTCTTCTCTACCCAATCTGGTGCGACTCAATCTTTCAAGTAACCAGCTGAAAAGTCTGCCAGCAGAAATAAGTAGAATGAAAAGTAAATCTTCTATTTTTAAAAATTGCATGACTTTGATGTTGATACATGTTGCCTTTACAAAAATAAGTTTTGATATAATTATAGACAAAGACATGGAACAGTAATAGATTTCCTCCAGGATATTATTGTCCAACAATTGCCTAAATAGTTAACACAAAAAGGTATTTTGGCTTGTTAAGTAGAGAAAGGACAGTCTGATTGTGAATTGCAGTAAAATTATGTATCTGAGGAATCAATAAGTTTTCAGCCATGCTGTGTCTTGTTCTTAGAGATTAATCCTGTCTTGTAACCGAATGCACCCATGATGTGTGGTTATAGTATTTACATCTGTAACAGCGAACAGAGTCACAAGATGATTGTGCTTTGCTTGAGGGCCTGGGTTCTTAGTCCTTTTGTTTTAAAATAAAAGGTCAAAAAGAATTTTTTTTTTTTAATACCGGCAGTCAAACTCAGGACCCTGAACTTACCAGACGTTGCTGCACCACCAAGGTATATTCTTGGCCCAAAAGTTCAAAATTTTGTGTTTCTGTTTAAGTTTACCATTGCCCCATTGTATTGATGCACTGGAGAACTAATATTCAGGGGTTGTTCTTATTTGCTTTTCTCTTTATTTTTTCCTTGTTCTTTTGAAAACTATTATTAAAAGATATAAAAATTACCATTTTAGGGCTGGGGAGATAGTTCAGTAGCTTAAGTTCCTGCCTGGCAAGCACAAAGTCCTGAGTTCGATCCCCAGTACAAAAAAAAAAAAAAAAGATGACATTTTAAATAGGCATTTAAATAGGCATTCTTTGTCATATTAGAATTCCTAATTAAGAGCCCAGAATAAAAAAATCATAGAGGGGTAGGGTTGTACTCAGGGTACAGCACATACTGAGCATATTGCAAGGACTCTGGGTTAAGTTTCCACTCACGGACGCATGAACCCCTGTAGGTGGAGGGGAGCTCAGGTAATTTGTAAGATTTTATAGCAATTTTCCTAGTATCCTGTTTAATTGATGATAAGGGCTTATATTCCTGAGGCATATACAAGTATTTATAGTCTAGTGTAAATAAAAGATTTAAGTTGTTATTTTACCACTAATGATCAGATTCCAAGAGCAGAATCTCACAGTTGTATGGTGTTTTGCAAGTTCAGAGTGCTTTTGTGAACATCATGTAGCATCTGATGGGTCACAGCAGTGCTGGAAGGTAGATGGGATAACTAGGCTCCTCTGGGTTTTTTTTAAGATAGGGTCTCAGTTTTCAGTTCAGGCTGGCCTTGAACTCCCAGCAATCCTCCTACCTCAGCCTCTCAGTGCTGGAATTACAGGCATGTGCCACCACACCCAGATTAAGGATTACTAGTTTTTGACAAAGACAGTTTAAAGATTCCTAGTATAAATTATACTGGAGATGATAGAGCTGGGCTTGAGTTGTCCTGCTCCGTGTTCGCCATTCTCTTCCAGTACATAGATCTTGTTTATTCTCAGCCCATGTGCTTTGATGTAAGTATTGGTGAATATTAGAGTCTCTAGTTCCTTTTTTTTGTATTTAGTATAGGGTCTCACTACGTAGATCCAACTTGCAGTGATTCTCCTGTTTTCAGCCTCCCAAGTGTTGGGATTACAGGTACGCACCACCTCATCCAGTCTTTGTCGCCCTCTCAGCATGCCCCAAGAACGGGGTCGGCACGGCATGCTGCCATTGTGCTCTGCCTAAGCAGGTGGTTTAGCCCACTGAGCTATCTGGCCAGCCCTAGAGTCTCTAGTTTCAAAACCAAGTTTTATGTAGAGTTCACTTCGTTCAGGTAGATTGAGTAGCGACTTCTGTTTTACTCTGGTCAAGTAATACGTAAATTACCACTGGTGGTAGGAAGTAGTGCTGCATTTGTTTTCCAGTTATCTTCATATCCTTAAAGAAAAGCACTCTATCAGCAAAATATTGAATTATGGTAACAGTGACAAGTTCAATTTATAGGAAAAATTGTAGAGCACATGTTAGGTATGTAGCTCAGGAGAGTTGAGCGTGAACATTTGCAGAATGTACGAGGCCTTGATGAATGGGAAGAGCTATAGTGTGCATTAGGGAGAAAGCAACTTATTAAAATGCTTGCAGGGAAGACCTTTGCCTTCCAGTTTTGTTTTCTCTTCTGCCTTTAAGAAAGAAAGAAAGGAAATAGATATCCTGTAATGAAGAACATTCTTTTGAGGATGTGCTCAGATGAGGAATGTGAGCTGAGGAAAAAGCATGTAACTAAAAACAAAGAAGACACAGGCAGGGTAGCAGGGAGGAAGAGTGACAGGAGGTAGAGTGGGGTGGAAGACAGGAACCGGGTAAAGACTGTGAGCAAGAGTCGGCTAGCTGAGGGTGGACGTGTGTGAATCACTGCCATCACAGCAGAGGGCCCTGGACTCTGTCACTCAGCACAGACGCGAGTTTCTATGTTGTTAACTCCTTTAAGCTTTGTTAAAGGTATATGATGATTGAGGAGGTAACGTAGATTGTATACATTTTAGAGTATTTAAACTGAATTTTAAGTAACTTTTTTTTTTGACTGTAAGATGGTCTGGACAACTATTTTAAAAAGTAGCTCTGCTTTTCCCTGAATATATATTACAGAATTAAAGCACTTGGATTGCAATTCAAATCTCTTGGAAACTATACCTCCTGAATTGGCTGAGATGGAATCTCTAGAATTGCTTTATTTGCGAAGGAATAAATTACGTTTTCTACCGGAATTTGCTTCCTGTAGACTATTGAAGGTACTGTTTAGGTGACTTTTCAGTAACTCCGTATTTCCTAAAAGTTGTTTATGAAGACAAATTTATTATAAAAAAAAATCTTCTTGCTAGTCCTGGTCTTTTACATTGGTCTTACTACCTTATTTGTTGTTGTTGTTGTACTGTAAGTCAAACTGGGACCTTGTGCTTGCCAGGCAGGCACTTTTGCCATTGAACTATATCCCTGGTCCTTATTATTACTTTTAATGTTTTTTCTGTGTTTATCATATAAGAGTGATACTGCTAATAATCAACTTTTGAAAAGATATAAGTAACTTAAAAAGGAGAGACTTACCATTTTATTCATTGAATAATTTATATGTACTTAATTATCTTAAGTTGTTGCTTCTTACATTTATCTGATCATGATCCAGTCTGCTTAAAATTATTTTATCTGTCTAGGATTAATATCTTTTCCACATAACATGCTTCAGTTTTTTTTTAAACATATATTTTTAATGTATAAGTGTTCAATGTTATCTTTTTCCAAATAGAATGGTGATAGTGATTTTAAAAATACTGGAAAAATTACTATGATTAATTTTCACCTAATTATGAAGATTTTGCCAGCAAAAATAGTGTATATAGTAACCACTGATGATACTGTTAAATACCAAGATGACTATAATAGATAACTTTTTTCCGATGTATATAATTGTTTTGAAAGTAATTTTTCACCGGTGGTTTTTACATTGATAGTCTCAAACCTGTAAATTTAAGGAATTTATTGCTCTGCTTAGGTTTTGTGCACTTAATGCTTCTGCCAGACTCAACCTTAGTTGTTTTTAAATTGCAAGAAAATTCTTGAAAATTTTTTTTCATTAGCTATAAACTGGCTTAAATGAAAATATAAGCATATTAATAATGAGAAAGTTGCATTTTTCTAAAGTATGTTTAAATGGTTTAGAATGAATAAGAGTGCCCAGTGTTTTTTCATTGCATACTATAAAATTGGAGGAAATTCACATAACTGATCTTTGGTTTTGTAGGAATTGCATGTAGGCGAAAACCAGATTGAAATGTTAGGGGCAGAACACCTTAAACATCTGAATTCTATCCTTGTGCTAGACCTGAGAGATAACAAGTTAAAATCTGTTCCAGATGAAATTACACTGCTACAGTCTTTGGAAAGACTTGACCTAAGCAACAATGATATTAGTAGGTAAGTTGAAATATCAAAGTTATAAAACTTATTTGATTATAATGTGGTAGTTAAAAAATACTTATTAAAAATCATGAATTCTTTTTGGCTAAATATTGATTAAGCAGATATTATATCTAAAGAAATATTAATAGATTTTTGTCCTTGGTAGCCAACTCAGTGTAATGATACAAGCAGATGTAAGTACAAGTAACTGTAACTCATTATAACTGAATGGTGAGAAGGCTGGATTTCTGTCTTGTGTAATTGACTGCTTTTTTTCTAATTATTAGTTGGTGCCTCTGCAGTTAAGAAATCCTGGATTAATAATTTTGAATTTGTTAAATAAATGTAAAGCCATAAGAGGAATAAAATGTTTTGAGGAGAGTAAAGGATTTAGAATTTGCTCAGAGGAATTGGGGCAGACTTCATAGTGTTTCACATTGATCTTCAGGATGGAGTTAGGTTGAGGCAGCTAGCGACCTGGAGCATGGAAGTGAAGCCTGCGTTCACTTCAGGAGTCTTTAAAGAATAACTAGGATCCTTGTCAAGATGATTCCACTTGGCTAAAGGAAAGAGTCCAAACAAAGGTTTTGGAGTTCTAAAGACAGGGTGAGGAGGGGAGTTGTGAGGATTTATGGCTTGAAAACTAAGTTCAGCCCATATGGAAGCGGCCCTAGAATAATCACTTTTCATTAGTTAAAAGCTATTGAAAAAAGACTGTGACCACCAGTTTGATTATAATATTAACAATAAGTAGATGGTAGTTGGTTGGATACACTGACTGGAGGTGATTTTCTGAGTAGGAAATCTAATCAGATTCTATTAGTTTAGTCCATTGCACCTGTCTAAGGGACCCTTGCCCTGTCTGGTTCAGTGTGTACCAAGGACCTGAACTGTGATCCCAGTGGCAAGGGAGAGGAAGAGAGGCCAGGTGGGAGCATGTGGTGAATTAGTGAAGCTGTATTTGGGAGCTGCCTGCAGATGGGGAGGAATGGAGTAGGAAGCAAAGATGCATAAAAGGTGATAGGACCATGGTAGGCAGGGAGGTACGTCTTAGATAAGAAAAGCGAGACTTCTTAACCTTGGATTGTGCACCAATTAGATGTCTGAGGTTTTGTTCTTATGTGCTGGAAAAATAGGGTACCATTTGCAGAAGAAAAATTAGGTGTTAGATTTTCTTATGTGTATATTTGGTAAATATTTATTTAAAAGTAGGCATTTTTTCCCACTCTGCACAGATGGCATATGGTACAGTTTAACCATTGGTTTTGTTATTTTTGTTTGTTTGTGTATTATTTTGAGACGAGGTCTCACTGTGTAGCTCATGCTGGCCCGGTACTCTTGGCCATCCTCCTGCCTCAGCCTTCCACGTGCTGGGATTATTTACATGTGTGGACCACCATTCCTGTCTTTGAGCATAAAGGAACAGATTTCTGTGGGTAGTGACTAGCTAATGACAGAATCAACAGGTGCCCCTTAGAAGAATTGTGATATAATTTTTTTTCTGTGGCAATTTCATCAGATCAACTAAATAATGTAAAGCAAGTGTTTAAGAAAAAACTGTAATTGTATTAAGTACCTCATGCACACACATGTACACACACAGAGAATATAATAGTTTTAGTAAATACTAGAATTTTTCCTGCTTTGTAAATACTTTTGAGTTATTAATGATAATTCATTTTGTATCTCTAGATTTTCTTTTGAGTAAATATTGTTTCCTCATACTGGTGATAGAGTAGTTTCTATAAAAAAGGAATTAAATCATTCTACTTAAAAGGTTTGATGTTTCCCATGGCCATAGCAATGTTTCTCAAATATGGTTATGTATGATAATCATTTAAGAGATGCTGAGGGGAGAAATACAGGGCTTGAGGGACCAGTACTTTAGAATCACAGTGAGACCCTAAAATTCTCTTTCCTTTCCTCTCTGTTCTGTTCCATTCCTTTTTTTTTCCTTTTCTTTCATTTCTTTCTCCCCTCCCTCTGTTCCTCTATTGTTGTTGTTATTATTGAAACCATTCTTGGGAAGTTTTTGTGCATTTGGTCTTCCTCCCACTAGCACATTGAAAACTATCATCTTACAAGGTCCAAATCTACTAGCAAAACAGTTCTAGGGTGTTTCACAACTCAGGCTTTATCTATTTCCTTCTGCTGTTGCAGGTCTCCTGATTACTGACTGCCTTGACTAGCAATACACCAGATCCTTATGTTGTTCTTCCTTGAAAGCCCTGTGCTGGCCTTGCTGCCTGAGAGGGTCTGTGCTTCTTATGTGCAAACCCTGGATTTGCTTTTGCTCTCTTAGCTTTTCCCCCTTTTGTGTCTAGCTCTATGTTCGTAGAGGCCTAAGTTGTTTAGCATTTGTCTTCTCATACATGTTTTTGTTTTATACTCATTTTTTATGCTTATTTTAATATATCGTTTATACGTACTAAAATTCCCCAATTCAGCCATATATTTTGATGACTTAACAACTATACAACTTGTGATTGAAATACACAGTGAGTGCTTTAGTTAAAAATTATTACTATATGAAAAGACATACTGTACTTCCTCTAATTCCCTTCAGGGCACTTCCAATCTCTGGGGATATACTTCCCATTCACCTACCTCATATTTTTCCTAAAAGCAGTTTTGAAAAATCTCCTTGATGTCTTTTGGAGGTGTGATATAACATCCAATGAATGCTGCTAACGAGTAGCATCCAGCAGAAAGGCAGAGTTGTACAAAATAATGTGAAGTAATGGTGTGCTCCCATTCACCTTAATCTAATGGACTATGAAAGTTAAAGCTTTGAGTCCATTCAGGGACGTTGAGGCAGCCCAGCAAAACACATCTGTGAAAGAGGACTTCGAGAATTGCTTCAGAAAGTCCTAGGAGCAATCAGAACATTTAGAGAGGGAGCAAGGGCACTGTGTCTTTTACTATAGTAGTTTTTTTTTTATTTTATTTATTTTTTTATTTTAAGGAAGAGTCTACAGGGTGTTCAGGTTCTAGATTAGACTTGTAGTGATCTGCCTGTTTTCAGCCTCTCAAGATCTGGGATTACAGGTGCACACCACCATGCCCAGTCTCAACTGCCATCTCAGCATGCCCAGGGTGTGGGGCTGGCACTACTGTAGTAGTTCTTAAGAAAAATGCAGACACTGAATGTAGTTTTGATAACATCTCTGGTATGGCTGTGTAATTCTTGCTGCTGTCACGTAGACCATTTCTGTCTCCCCAGAGTTTCTGCTAATGTCTACTAAACACTGATCTGCTCTGGTCTTGTTCTGCCTTGTTAGGATGCCCTGTAAGTGGCATTGTGAGCTGCATAGTTTTTGTGTAAGGCTTCACTTATATAGCAGAGTTTTTGTGAATCATTTATTTGGTGGTTTGTGTCAGTAGTGCATTTATTTTTGTTACTGAGTATTTTTCTGTTATATGCTTCAAGCACTGTACCCACCTCTTCACTGCTCAGCTGACAGACATCTGAGTCCTCTTTGAATTTTTCGCTGTTGTAAACATTTCTGTGCAAATCTCAGTGTGGACATTATTTTTATTTCTTTTGGTTAAATATGTAGTAATGGGATTGCTTATTTGTATAGTAGGTATGTGCTTAATAAGAGTCTGCTGTCCATAGTGCCTGCACTATGTTCTATTCGCATCGGCAATGGAAGATTTTTATTACTTACTGCAGTTTGGTTAGTTGTGTATATGTCACTTTCATTTGTTTAAAAGCTTAATAACAATCCTCTCTTCACACCATCTTAGTAAAGAAGATTAATAAATTTGAAGTTGGCTTTTCTTTTACATGTTTAGCATTTGTCTTCAGGGAGAATAGTTTAGGCCTAGTAGTTTTGTCTCCTTTGAAACTATTGTGTGAAATATTTGTTTTATGTCCTTATTTTTAGTCACTTATATGGTTATGTTATTCTCATATTTAATGTTTTAATTGAAATCAGTTTAATCTTTTACAGTCTGCCCTGTTCATTGGGAAACCTTCATTTGAAATTCCTGGCACTAGAAGGAAATCCTTTGAGAACCATTCGACGAGAAATTATTAATGTAAGAATGTTGCGAATTGAGCTCTTCATTTTCAAGTCAGAATTCAAATATGGATACTGATCTGTAGAACTGTAAGGTACACCCTGGTGAATGTGTTTGTCTCTACCCTTTTAGAAAGGAACTCAAGAAGTGCTGAAGTACCTGCGCAGCAAAATCAAAGGTACTTTCTCTACTTTCTGCTTTTTTTCTATTTTCTGCTGTATTTTGATGAATATATGAAAGATGGTGGTGTGTTAACTGCTTGAATTTCAATGTAGCATGGATATGAATGTTTAGAAGGTGTTTAGCCACACCTAAATTTGGGCCCATACCACCCATACAAATCTGGAAGTTATTTTAAAAATCCTTAAACTTTCAATGATAATGTTTTGCTTTCAATCTCTTGGATTTATGTTAAAATCTACCAGTTATAAAACAGTATAGTATAAACAGTACAGTTAGGATAAATATGCAGTACTTTCTATGAGAAGAAAGATTTGCACTAATAGTGTTTGGACAGGATACCCTGTGTGCTTCTTGTATTATGGATAACCACTAGGAAGATAACAATGTAAGAAGTATTAATTATTGAAGCTGTACTATAATTCAGCTTTTAAAAAAAAAAAAGGTATACAGCTACATTCTCTTAATTCGTTGATTACAGGCATCTGTTCTAATAGTGTTTGTAAATAGAATATTGTGTGTGCACTTTGTCCAACAAAAACCACTACAAAAACAATATGCAATGTTTTAATTATTGAATCTGTTCTACTAATTTGATTTGAAACTGTCTCATTGCTATTTGTTCCTCAATAAAATAAAAAAATGAAAAAAATATTGTTTTACTTAGAAAAAAAATAAAACAGTATAACAGAGCTTCAATAGGTATGTAACTCTTCATCTTTGAAAAAGCAGCAAAACTTTACTTTCAGGATATAATATTTGACCTATAAGTGTGTCTGTATTAAGTATCCATTGTCCATACACAGCTGTACTAACTTTTGACAAAAATTAAGAAGTGAGACATTTTTAAGATATGATTACTTAACATGAACTTCTGCCCAAAATGAAAATAATATAAATGTATTTATAGTCAAGCATTACTAAATTTTAATACACGGCTAAACATGTGATAAACCCTACTTTTTGTTTCAGATCCATCATAGTAAACTAGATAGAAACTAGAATGTGGAGAAAGTAGCTGTGGCAGTCATGCTGTGGCTGTTGACTGGGGCTACTGTTCTGGGTGTCTCACAGCCTGAGTTGCCAGGAGGCATATGTTCTTCTGCAGTTTTTGCTGTCTACCTTGCCGTTCAGAAATGATTAAATTACTTTGTTGAGGCTCATGTCCTACCAGTGAGTTTTCTTTCTTCTGCTAATAAGCTTTTCTCTTCACAAAACAGTTGATTACTCTGACACAGCTCAACTCAGAGGTCACATCAGAGTAGTCAGATTTTTATGGATTAGAAGCCAGAGTGAACCTTGCATTTATGTACAAGCATTTCTCTTAAGCAGCCTTTATCCTGAGCTGAGTAAGGAAATCTATGCATATAATTTTAATTTCTCCAGAAACCTCGGAGGCAAACCCTCGAGCACATTGGTGGGTGGGGAAAGAAAACAGATCTTGGAGCTCCATGCTGGAAGGAGGGGTCTTCCTCCAAGTACTCTGGGTGCCTGCCTCTCAAAGGACCCCTCAGGACTGCCTGTGCTCCCTCTGTTCATTGTGACACTGGCTCTCTGTCTCCACCAGAGGTGTGGTTCCTCGGTGATTTCTAATTCCTGGAGTAGTTCAGTCTTGAACCAGACAGCACCCCACCCCACCCCATGGCTGCCACTGATCTCACCCCTCATCCAGCTGCCATGGCGTATCCTGTGCTCAGAGGCAGACGCTATCTCCCCAGGAGCTCGGATTAGCTTCCAGACTGTTCTGTTCCTTCCTATGCATTGTCTCCTGTTTTTTCCTGATGTGTCTCTCTCAGGGTACTTTCTCTATTCCCAGAGCTCTTCTCTTTGTCCTTGCTAGTTATTTATTTTCGCAATGTCACCATACCAGGTCCTGGAGAAGCTGTGATTGGCTGTTGGTGTCTAATTTGCCATCTTTCTTCTGTCTGTGTAATTCCTTTTGTGTTACCCAGATAGTTCGTTACTGTTTCATTGAGGATTTTTATGTCTATGTGCATAAGGGCTAATTACCCTGCTATTATCTTTTCCACATATATTTTTCTCTGATTTAGATATCAGATTAATGATAGCTTCATAAAACAAATTGGGAAATATTCACTTTTCTGTTTTGTTTCGTTTTTTTTTTTTTTAAGTCTTTGAAATCTTATTAATTTTTTTTAATAACAGTGAAATCATATAGGCCTTGGATTTTTCTTTGTGGTGAGCTTTTTGAATACTGATTTTAGTTTCTACTAGTTATGCTTAGATTGTATCTTTTTAAGTCAGTTTTGATTGTTTTTATTTTTCTAGGAATTTGTCCAAGTTATCTAATGTGTTGGCTTGTAATTTTTCATAGTTTCTGCTGTTTACTTTTGTAAAGTTAAATCATGAGTTGATTTTGTTGAGTCTTCTGAAGAACTAAATTTCAGTTTCATTAATTTTGTTACTTTTCTGTTCTGTTTCATTAACTTCCAGTCTATTTACTGTCTATATTGTATCTAACTTATAGCTTTTTCCAACTTCTTTAAAGTTGGTGGTTAGGTTATTGATTTGAATTTTTATATTTGAATGTATATCAGTAGCTATAAATTTGCCTCCCAGCACAGCTGCTGTTTATCTACTTCTATGTACTCTCATCTCGGAGTGTTCCCTGATTTCTCTTGTGATGTCTTTTGATTTGTTGTGTAATAGTTTGTTGATTAATTTTGTTACAATATGTTCCTGGCAAACTTTTTATTTCAAAGTCTATTTGGCTAACAGTACTAGAGATATTCTTTAAGTTACAATGGGGTTATAGCCTGATACAGCCGTCTCTCCTTGGCAGTATGTCTCAGAAGTACATGTCTTTATCTGACCTACAGACATAGGTAATTTTGTGTGAACCTGATGTTTGGTCTTCCAGAATTAAAGAGTAAATGTGAGGACAAAAGGAGTAATTTATGGGAGTGTTTATTAGAAAAAAAAAGAGGCAGACTGTTCTTGGTGCTACCCAAGAAAAAGGAAGAAGTCCACTGTGCTTACAGAGGATGAGTTTAAAAGAAACCAATTATCTTGTATTTTTAATGTTTTCTTGAATTTAAGTCTGAGTTTGGAATTGAAGAAGAGCAGTTAAACTATTAGCAAGCCACGCCTGGTGGTGCACAGCTATAACCCAGCACTCAGAAGGCTGAGGCAGGAGGAGCGCCTTGAGTTCAAGGCCAGCCTGAGCTATATAATGAGCTCAAGGCCAGCCTGAACTGCATAATAAGATCCTATCTCACAAAACAAGAACAACAGAATAAAACAATGCAAAACAAAGCACTGTTACTTCTAGGTTAGTTTTCTCCCAGAGAGAAAAGTTCTACTGTCTCTTTTCTCATCCCAGTCTCTTGTCTGTATTATTCTTTTGTTTGTCTTTGGCATTCTCAGCTTGTCTGCACTGCTTGAGTTGACTTAGCTGTTTTCCTGGGCTGTTTTCTTTTACTGACCGAATGGCCGAGCTTATCTTTTAACAGGTGCTGAAGGGAGGGAATCCTCTGTTCTTGGGGAGCAGGCTCCTCTGCCTCTGAGCTGGCAGAGCAGAGCAGAGCAGAAGAGGCCGAGTTGGAATGCTGGGGTCGCCTGACTGCATTTGTGTGCATTTTCTTTTTCAAGTGTTTCTTTCTTTAAGATTTGCTTTTATGGCCATTTCCAGAGGATTAAGTGCTTTGCTACTGTTGCTTGCTGGTGTTCTTAGAGATTCCTCCAGTTTTTCGGTAAAGGGAGCTCCTCCCGTTGTCCTGACCTATGTGGGCCGAGCAATCTTTTATTGCCTGCTCCAAATAACTGGACTCCTCTACAGCTGCTGGCAGGGTTCAGCCCCACAATGACACTGGGCCATGTTGGCTTCCCTGTTCTCATCCTGCCTTTTCCCATCAGCAGCTTGCCCATGTATCTCTAGTGGGCTCCTGACAACAATCAGATGAGAAAGTCAGACAAGAGTCTTTCCCCAAACCTCCCATTTCTGAGAGCTTTCCCTTGTCTGAAAAAGAGGTCATTTCTCTTGGAAAGAGATCAGAAGCAGTTCAGTGGCCTCTTTGCCAGGCAGAATTTGCGAGCCAGGGCTGTGGAACTGAAAAGGGAGACAGTGGCTAAGCATCACCCAATCTCTGGGCACTGAGCACTCCCTGGAGGCCGAAGGCAGTCACCTGAGCTTGGTATCTTTGTCTCCTTGCTTTGAACCACAGCTAAAAGGGGAAGGATTGAGAATTGACCGAAGAAAGGAGCCCCAACCTCCTCACAGTGATCTAAATGCAGTTGCAGGCAAGTGGGGCAGGAGAACTGCTGCCTGCCTTCTAGGAAGTGCCATGGCTAAAAACAGGTGCTGAAGGGAGGGAATCCTCTGTTCTTGGGGAGCAGGCTCCTCTGCCTCTGAGCTGGCAGAGCAGAGCAGAGCAGAAGAGGCCGAGTTGGAATGCTGGGGTCGCCTGACTGCATTTGTGTGCATTTTCTTTTTCAAGTGTTTCTTTCTTTAAGATTTGCTTTTATGGCCATTTCCAGAGGATTAAGTGTTTTGCTACTGTTGCTTGCTGGTGTTCTTAGAGATTCCTCCAGTTTTTCGGTAAAGGGAGCTCCTCCCGTTGTCCTGACCTATGTAGGTCTCTGGGAAGTGTGTTTTTCCCAAGGGCTGCTTAGACGCATAGTATTTGAGTCACCCAGTGCACCTAGTGCATATGCACATCTCATGGCATCAGTCATCTTTACTCCCTCATCCTCTCCCCTCTGGTCATACATATTCTGTTCATAGAACAAAAATTGGAAGAAACTAGCATCTGCTGTAGTAAACTGTAGTTTAAACCCCACAGACCAAGAATCAATAAAGCATTTCTCTACTATGTGTCTTCAGAGTAAGCTGGTTTTCATAGCTCTTTCATCTATCATACCTTGATGTTCTCTTACTGTTTCTTTTTCTCTTTCTCCTTTGTTCTCTTTGTATTTGGGGAGGGGAAATTTTATTTCAAATAGGAAAACCAAGTAAAAGCGAACTGCACAAAAGACTAGCTTCCTTAAGTTCAGAACTAGAAATTAGTAGGAAAGAAATGTATCAATGTTCAAAACCTGAGCAAAAGCATCTTCTTGTTCATAACCTTTCAGGTTTGTCTCTTCCACCTCTGCTCTTTCTCCTGACATTTATGGCTCCTTGCACAACTTGTCTAATCACATTTAAAGTTCCTGAGGGAGGCTTGACATTTGTAGCTTCCAGAGCCTGCTTCTTATCTCTTCTCATGTTGCTGTGTTTGTACAGGTATGCATACTTAAAATATAGCCTGAGTTCTTGGACTTCAAGACAGTTAAGTTGAATTTTTCAAAGCATGCATTTTATAATGGTGATAGTCATATGAAGCACAAGTTATATCTATGCATAACCTAATTTCAGATAGGCCACAGCTTTGCACGTGCATACAAGCAAAGGACCTAGACAGCTTTTCCCTATCAAAGCATAACTATTTCTTGTAAGAAATGAGCTTTTTGTGAAGCAACTGCTCAGTGAAGGAATAGGCCATACTGTAGCTTGGATCTGAACTGTCCCTCAGAGGCCTGTGGTAAAGGCTTGCTTCCCAGCCCAGCCTGCTTTGGGGAGGCTGTGCAGAGGTGCTGCCTCACTGGGGTAGCCAGGTCCTGGGGCTGAGCCGAGAGGGAAGTACTGAGATCCCAGCACCTGGCCCCCATGAGGGGAGCATGCACCTTGTCCACACCAGTCCTGTGGGCTTGGAGCAACCGGGCCCCAGCAGCCGTGGACCCTAACTTCTGAGGCCCTGAGCCCGGTCCCCTCACAGGTATCTCAGTGCATAAATTCATTTTAATTAAAACTACACCTGGGATGGGTGCTACGGAGGTAATTCATGATCCTCATGTTTTGTGTAATAAAAATGGTGTGCTTGGCTAGAGAGATAGGTCGGGATGGTGCTTCACAAACTTTGGTGCTCACCAGCACCATTTGGAGGGCCAGCTAAGCATATGTTTTGTCTTACTCTACAACATGGGATTTGGTAGATTTGGGTGGAGCCTAGAAACCTGCATTTATGGTAGCACGTTTCCTGGTGTCATGGTCTGCAGGCTCAGCTAATTCTCTGTTTGGTCCATTCCTCCCTCCCAACCTGTGTTTTGGCCTCGGGGAATAAACATTCATTTAGTACCTTTCATATTAATAGAGGGTAGTAAAGTTACATGTGGAAACAGCGTGAAGTGGGAATATTTAAAGTGTAGTGAACTGTTACAGTTCTCCTGAGGCTGCATCTTGTTTGGCACTAGGGAGATTGTGTAGGCCTCTCACCCATCCATAAATATACAGCTCCTGCAGATAGCCCTGTACCCATTCCTTTTGGTGATTTGTGAATTCTCTGTTTATCTTTTTCACTTATTGCTGTGGTAGCTCCTAACAGGCTGGATAGAGTGATAGAATACAGGACGCATAATCAAAAGAGCTATAGGGGCTGGGAGATAGCTCAGTGGACTAAGCACCTGCTTAGGGAAGCACAAGGACCGGGTTCTAACCCCAGTACCGCATGTGGTGCTGATCTCGACCTGGGCTGCCAAGACCAGCATGGTGGAGCATGCACATAATCCCAGTGCTGTGGAGGCTGAGACAGGAGGGTCACTGTGAGTCCAGGCTGTGTAGTGAGGCCCTCTACCAAATGCGTGCTTGGATGACAGTCCTTTTATGTTCAAAGAGATGTGGTTTGTCTGCTTCTCTGATACACTCCAAAACTCACACCTTGATACTCTGGCTCTGAAACCCAGCACAGCACATTTTATGTGAAGCTTCTATCCCTGTCCTCCTTTGTTCGGTACTTACTGATGTACTGTTGATTTGGTCTTTCCAGCTAGAATGATGTGAAAATCATCTTTTTGTCTTGTTTTGGTTTTTTGGTACTTATGTCCCATCTCCCAGAACCAAACAAGGACAAGTGAACAGGGCTCCACAGTAATAGGGCAACAGTGGGCAGGGCAGTCAGCACTTGCGCCTGCAAAGGGACAGACTGACACCCTAGAGATTTCCTGATTAAGTGTACTTGTTCAGCTGGCCACCTGTATGCCCTTCTAACTCCTTGAGATCACAGAATCTCCTCCACAGTTCCGCCTACCTGCCTTATGTGATTGTCTTTATTTGGCTGTTTCTATCGGCCGCTTGTACCAGTAGTGAGTTTTTCTTCCTGGAAACTTTCAGTCTTCTCTCTGTTGCCATTAGTCTAAAGTTATATGATAATATATAGTGGTACCTCAGTTCACAAACTTAATTTGCTTTGTAATTTGGGTAAAAGAGAGCCGGACACATTTGTATTTGTGTGGAAAGGTGATAGGGTCATGCTTATCATTCCACCAGAGCTTGCAAACAAAACCAAAATTTGGTCAACTGTTTCCATTAGTAAACCAGATTGTTCATGAGCTGTGTTAGCAGTGTACTTTGATGTGGTTTACTTTTATCCATTGTATATGGCCTTTAGTGAGCCTCTGTAATTTGAGATTTTTAAATTATTATATAGGTTTTTAAATTAAAAAATCAGTAAGT
This sequence comes from Ctenomys sociabilis, assembly GCA_004027165.1. NCBI lineage: Eukaryota > Metazoa > Chordata > Mammalia > Rodentia > Ctenomyidae > Ctenomys > Ctenomys sociabilis. The sequence continues at coordinate 91,190 of PVKA01001337.1, read as the reverse complement.
GGAAATGGTTTTCAAAAACCATATGTAAAGATATATAATGAAAAATAAGGGGCCAAGGAGGTGGCTCAATAGAATAAGCACTTCCCTGGCAAGTGCAGGGGCCTGAGTTCAATCCCTGGCTCTACCAAAAAGGAAAAGAAAAGTAAAAGGAAAAAAATTTTATCTTTCACACCAGTAGCCTCCCTTTTAAGTTTCCCTTTATGCTGATTGTTAAAAGTGTCTCTGGAAATTGAGACTATCTTGCTGGGTTTGTTTTGACTCTTTGCATATATTATTTTGGCAACATATTACATATTTAAATTGCTAGAAAACTTCTAAATACTGAGCCATGTATTTGGTATCCTTTATTTCATTGATACTCTGTCACTTGTCTTATGCTACTTTCGTATTTATGTGGGAAATAATTGTATCTTTTTTCAAAGTGGTACTTTTATAATCAACTTGTACTTGTGTATTTAAATCATTCTTAATGAATGATTGATAATCTCAGTGCAAGAGGAATATTCTTACTATTATCTAACAAATATCATTGAATGCCTCTTTTTTTTTTGTAGAACCGGAGATTGAACTCAGGCCCTTGCGTTTGCCAGGGAAGCACTTATTCTGCTGAGCCATTTCCCCAGCCCTCCTTGAATGCCTCTTGAGCTAAAGCAAAATCATTGATACTTCTTTATTTTCTCCTAGCATGTCTTCTGCTCTTATACAGAGATTGTAGAAATGTTCAATCTTTTCCACATTGTCGAAAATATATACTTTTACTTTACTTCTCTTTAGATTGTTTAAATAATTTTTTTCCTCTAAAATCCAGTCATTTGAAGTGTGTGTTTGCATGGGTATGCATTTGTGTGTGTGTGCACGCGCGCGAATGGCAGTGTTAAACAAGTTCTGGAGTTCAGTAAGATGGTTGATAGTGTGAAAATGTCAAAAAATTTGATTATGCAAAAAAAAATTTTTGATGCATATTGCCAGATTTTAAGTGGGGAAGGATAGCTAGCTTTATTATATCTTACATTGAAAAGATAGGCAAATTATGTGGTAGGCGTTTGAGGGAAGTTGTATTTTTTGCCATATATACTTCAGTCAATATAGTCATATATACTTGACTGTATTACTTCAGTCAAGAGGAAGGATTACTTGTCATTGTTCCTTAGCACTGTGTGAAACAACTTAGTGGTGAATTTCTTTACAGGTTTTGAAGCAGTACTGTAGAACTTCATTGGTTTTTTTATCAGTAATGTTTTGAGTAATACTAAAATTACTGGGAATAAAGTATATTTTTAAATGCATTCTCACCATTAACATCTAGAAATCATGTATGCTGTCTTTATATATTTTTGAGAATTGTAAGAGTGAATACATCTTGGTTTTATGTAACTTTTCTTTTACCAGAGGATGGACCTGGACAGTGTGAATGTGTTCCTGACACCACAGCCATGACACTGCCAAGCGAGTCTAGGGTCAATGCACATGCCATTGCTACTCTGAAGCTACTAGACTACAGGTGCAGAATTCACTTTACTGAACATTACAAAACACACCCCAATTTTTTTTTTTTCTTTTTCGGAACTGGGGATTGAACTCAGGCCTTGCACTTGCCAGGGAAGTGCTAATTTCACTGAGCCATCTCCCCGGCCCAAACCCCAATTTTATAAAGAGTATCTTGTTGAAAATATAAGCTGATTCTCAACCTCAAAGTTTTTAAGTGGATGCTATTGTGTTAGGCATTGTTCATTATTTAAAAAATAATGTAAGGATAATGGCTAATTATAATACCAACAAATTGATACATTTCCAAATTGTTAAACGTGTTTTTTAATTAATATTCAGTTTTTTTGTATCTTACTGAAAAAGTTAATTTAAAAAATATATATATCTATATTTGCAAAAGGTGTGGCATAAATAATAGCAGTAAGCTCTTCTTAAAATACTGAGAGCTAGATAAGTTAAATTACAAAGCTCAATAATACTCCTAGTCTCAGGCAAATATTCTGCTTTTTCACCTATTAAAGGAGAGAGACATTGATCTTTGTGACTAACCTAAAACTAGTTTAGTATACTGATAAGTTGTGTGTGTTTTTGGAATCAAACTCGGGACTTTACATTTGCCAGGCAGGCACCATGTGGCTGAGCCATATCCCCTATCCCCTGATGAGCTTTGTAAAATACTTGTTATCTTGTAATACCCTCAAAAGATAACCCTGTTTTAAGTTTTTAAGAAAAAAGATGACAAGTAGCTTTTGAAATTATAAATTTAGGGCTGGCCAAATAACTCAGCAGATTAAAGCACCTGCAAGCAGGTGCAGGGGCTGGGGGTTCAATCCCAAGGCCTGTCTTGCTGGCCTTGCTCCTGGTGCCTGCTGAGACAGCAATTGAGACTGGGTGTCATGGCGCGTGTCTGTAATCCCAGCTCTAGGGAGGCTATAATCAGCTGGATCACTGTGAATGCGATCTAGTACTAAGACCCTGAACACCTTGTAGTAGACCCTTCCCTAAAATACAAAGAAAGAAAGGAAGGGAGGGAGGGGAGGAAAGGAGAAGGGAAGGGAGGGGAGGAAAGAAGGCAGGCAGGCAGGCAAGCAATTATGAATTTAGGTCAAGTCAAAAGTAGAAGATATGCTAGTTATAAGAGGACATCTAGATTTCCTACATTTTGAGAGTATCTTGGTTTTTCTTCACACTGAGTTTATGAATGTACAAAGGTTGGCATGGGGTGTTGTGACATAATATGTTATCTGTCATTTTTTTATGGGACATCACAATCAGCAACCTTGAAAACTTATTATAAAGCCTCTGGCCTTTAAAACTGTACACTAGTCCTGTCTTTGGATTGCTAAGAGTATTTCATTTTAAAACCTTTTTTATTTAGTGATAAGCAAACAACTTTGATTCCTGACGAAGTATTTGATGCAGTAAAAAACAACACTGTCACTTCAGTTAACTTCAGTAAAAATCAGCTACAAGAAGTTCCAAAAAGGTAAGTATTCATGCTGCATATTTTATTCAGGTGTGACTCATTCTGTTATGTCCACATTGTAATTGCAAGAAAAATTCGTTTTTATGGTTTTTTTTAATTTGAAGGTACATGTTAAATTTCTGGATTCTTTAAGTTAGGAGCATTTAACAAAATGTTTGAGACAATTTCTCCTTTGTCCTGAGAGGTATACAGGAGTCCTAAAGCCCTTTTATAGTGTAAACTTGGAAAATATGTATTAGTGTTATTAAAAATACTAAATTACTTTTCCTGTATAGTGAAGTGTTAGTAGTTGTTAAGAGACATCTAAATTACAGTTCCATATATATTAATAGAACTTTTTATTTCAGGCCTTATGATAATAATTGCCAAACTACTGAATTTTTCCACTGATAATAAAATTGACTCTGTGAATATGTTTTTTTCTCTAAAATTTTTCTTCAGTTTAATGATGAGGAGTCATTTGGATTGTATTTTGTTGATATTAATTAGCAAAGCCTTTGGGTTATGAAAGAAAATTAGTTTCATATATTGTTGAACTTTTTAAAATGTTTGGTATCTAACATAAACCTGTACAGTATATCTAAACAAAGTCAACAAGTAACCTAGCAGTTACTATACCTCCTGTGTGAGACACCAGAGGTCAGGCCTGGAGTCGGTCACTTGTGCTGTGTCCTAAGTGTACCAAGGTGCTGCAGCACTGGGCAAGTTAACTGGCTGTTCCTGGGTTCTTCCTCTGTAATGTGAGGAGAGCAGCAGTGCTGTTTGAAAGCTAAAGGGCGTAATCTGTGCATAGCATTTGACCAGGCCCAGTACTTTGTAAGCACTTAAATGGTTAAAAGAAGGGAGAAATGAGGAACAGGCCCTGGTGAGAAAATACAATGACTTTCATCTGTCAAAAACATTGTTGTGAGTTTGAGACCAATTTGAGCTACAAAATGAGCTTAAGGCCACCCTGAACTGCATAGTGAGACCCTGTCTCAAAAAAAACGCTGTTTAGGTATATAAAAATTTTTTAAGTCAGGCCAGCTGAACTGCAGTTGATTTAAGAGCGTGGGTTTGTGGAATACAGGTCTTGATGATGGTAACTTTAAGAGCAACCATTGTCGAGAGAGCTGGCCCAGCTTCAGTTTCTAGGGCCGAGAGGATATTTTATAGAACACCTGCACATTTAGATTTTCACCATAGCTTTCTTTATAGGAATAATATATACTCAGAAAAGGATGGATCGAGTGAAGTGACATAGCAAGTGTAGTCCTTTCCTCAAGTTATTGTGCTTGGTGACATTGTGTTTCCAGCTATTCCTAACTTAAAATTCTATTTATTGTACATAGAATTTGTTCTATCTTGGCTGCTTTATTGCCATAAGTATTTACCTATGTAGAGAACTACCTAATTTAAACTGCATACATAAAGATTGATTACAACATTAAATAAAATGTTGTTAGGGCTGGCCAGATAGCTTAGCAGATTAAAGTGCCTGCTTACGCAGGCACAGTGACCGGGGTTCTATCTCTGGCCTGCCATTCCAGCCCCACTCCTGAGGCGTGCTGAGACAGCAAATGAGATTGGGCATGATGGCGCACACCTGTAATCTCAGCACTTAGGATGCTGAAAACAGAGGATCACTGAGTCCGATTTGTGTAGTTACACCCTGTAGACCCTGTACTAAATACATTTATTTTAAAATGCTGTTTCTTAGCCCAGATGCCCAGCATATTACCAGGTCAAAGCGTAGGACTCCTGAGGGCTCTAGCCAGTCCTCTCCCTCAGAGCCTGGTCAGTTGTACCTGGACACTCACCATGGACCTCGCTGCCCCTTCCGCCCACATTTGGTGTTCTTTCCCTATTTTTTCTTTGCTAATTTGAGAGACTAAGCTGTTTGGTGGTACCACCTGCCAAGCCTGGCACCTGTGATTCATGCATAATTACAGTTAGGATTAAATACAATTTGATTAAATATAATTTAAATAGCAATTAATGTGAAAAAACTAGACATTTTAAAATATCTTTGAAGTTTCTATATACAGATAAAATTTTTATTAGTTACACATACATCTGCAATTTTTGTGAAAACTAAAATTTTCAAAATATAGTTGACAGAAATAATACAGGATTGTTTTCCTTAATGATTTATTTGTATGCTTACAGCTTTGAAGTTCTGACAGAGAATTTAGAGCTAACATTTTATAATTACTTTTGTTTCAGAATTGTGGAACTAAAGGAGATGGTTTCTGATGTCAATCTCAGTTTTAATAAACTTTCCTTTGTGTCCTTGGAATTATGCATGCTTCAAAAATTGACTTTTTTAGATCTCAGGTAATTATTGTTAGTGCTGGTTGGCTTTTTAAAAACTTTCTTGTCTTTAATCTTATCTAACTTGCCTTTTTGTCATATTTTCATAGGTAGTGTGGACATTGGCCTTTTGCTAATTTATAATATCTGAGGGGGAAGCTCAGATTAAGTATATAGAAGTTATTTTAATAAGACATTCATCATTTGTAAGGATTTTATGTCAATTGATAAGACAGTTATTTACAATATGAACACACTCTTTAAATCAGGACCCCTGAGAAATACCGCCCTCTGAGGGACAGTGGTGTAGCTCTGGCTGAGCCCTGGCTGCCCCGGCTGCTTTCTCATGGGAATCTTCTTGGGTTCTAAGTGTACATTGTATACACAGCGCAGATATCACATAGAACATTATGACAGCCAAGGAAAAGAAAAGAAACTATGTTTTAGGCTCTGTAAAAATAATAGAAAGGTCCAACAGATCCACCTAGAGGGGATGGGATCAGAAGTTGACAGTTCTTTGGGGGCTCAAGTATCTCACATTAGTGGTCATTTATGAGCTTGGGACTTAGTGTATTTGTACACTATCTGTTGCCTGGGCTAATTTTTTTTTTCAGTTTTTTACTTAAATACATTGATAAATTAGCACTCGCATTCTGTTACTATGATTATTATATAGGGGAGGAAAGGGAAAGAAAGGCAAATGCTTTCTTAGAAGAAAAAAGAAGGAAAGGAAGGAAGGAAAGGAAGGAAGGAAGGAAGGAAGGAAGGAAGGAAGGAAGGAAGGAAGGAAGGAAGGAAAGAAAGAAAGACACCACTCCTCCCCCAAGCAAAACAAAAAAACTTTTTCAGGAGAAAAAGATGAAGAGCTAGGAAATATTTAAAAGTAAGGTCCTTAAGCCCAAAAGAGCTCAAAGTAGGGCAGAAAACCTGGCAGAAATAGAGGGAAGGCAGCAAGATAGGCCTGGAAGATAAGACAAATATTGTCCCTACTGTGGCGAGGGAAGGTGAAGCCCCGGGAAAAGGGTTCCCAGCCCCAAGGCAGGGAAGCACCTTCACTACTCCATGCAGAAGGCTGCACACAGAAAGAATTTTATTCCTACGAGACTCAGAGAGCCATCTTAGTTCTTCCCCTTATAAGAAGGATGCACTGGGTGCTTTCGGGGAGGAGTAATGGGTTCTGGGGAAAGAAGGGAAAATGTGGCTTGTTTCAGGGCCATGGGAACTACGGCTGCCTCTGGAAAAGGAAGGGAATTGTGACCTAAGTGGAAGAACCTAACAAGCCAAGCCTTATGCGGATTTCTCAGCTGCTCTGGGACAAAAGGCAATCTGCAAGCCAAACGGCAGAAAGTTCCAGTCTTAATGCGGCTTTTCCTGACTTTCTTCTTTTCCTGACTTTCTTCCCCCAGATTCCCAAAACTCTGGGCTGGAACAAGAAGGAACTTAAGAGTTCTCTCTTCCCTGGATGGTTTCTCACAGATACCCAAAAATACATGAAAGATGTGAAGAGAGGCTAGAGATCTGAGAACCTACCAAGGTCCTCTGATGACAAGAGACAGTTGAAAATTACCTTCAGTGCTAGTCACTTCCTGTCCCAGTAACGGGTGACACGGTGAGAGTGCCACCATCAGGCTAGCCTGAGAGTAGAAACAACATACTTAATACCTGCTGAGTAGAAAGAACCAGGCTCATAACTTCCTGTTTCCTTTTATCCTATAATTTTTCAATTGTTCTTGGAATAGAATTTCATATCTCTGTGCAAGGTATATGCATTTACACCAAGAGGATATTTATTTCATATAGCATTACATTATCTGAAGAGGCCAGACTTTATAATTGAACTCAGTTTGAAAGAAAGCCTTAGGTAATTAATGTACAGTGTTTACCCTGTTGTATCTATTATCCAAAAGTTCATGGTAAGTTGTGTGTATATTGTTGCGATTTGGCACTAACCAAATACTTGAGTCAGCTAGTGGATTTAAATCTCAGAACGAGCCTTAATGGGATCATATTACCTGCTCACAAACTCATCTGTGTTTTTTCTTTTTAAATTTTTAATTACAAATAAACTTGTAAAAGTTTTCAAACATTGTAAATCTATTTTTATTTCTAATTTAGGAACAATTTTTTAAATTCTTTGCCTGAAGAAATGAAATCATTGATAAAGCTACAAATGATCAATCTTTCCTTTAATAGGTAAGAGACTAAACAGGAGCAATCACTGCAGTCATTCCACTTAGAGTACATATTGCTTAGTGAGAAAACAACTACAAGAGCCAAATAAAAGACCCTTACTTTTGCGCATTTCAGTATGCAGATTTTATTTTCCTTTAGTCTGTAAAATACCACCGAAAGTGAGGTCACTTGCTTAGCATTCTCAGAACTGGTATCTGCCTGGAGTTTTGTTTCCTTTTTACCCTTGTAAGAACCCTGTCGCCTAGTGGCAAGAAAATACATGCCATACAATAATGTGCATCACTTTAATGAAAACGTGTGCATAGGCCACGGTGTCTCTGACATTACCTGCAGGTGGAGAAACTGAGGCCTGAGAAGTGGGCCTTTGCCAGGTGCCCTGAGAGGGTCCGGTCAGTGTACCCTGTGGGAGCAGAGTGTGTCTGGGAGACTTCATGAAGCTTCTGTGTGGCCATAAATGGGGGACAGGCACAGAGGGAGCAGTGTAGTTGGGGGTTAGCTGTCGCTGAGTACAGCTTAGATGTTTTTCTACAAACACTATCAGGGTAACTAGAGAATCTGAGGACAGCTGATACTCACCAGGAGCTTATTGTCCACATGCTATACTAAGTACTTTATGTGACCAGCTCATCTTCTGCGACATTCTGTCATTCTGCCTGTTTACAGAGTCAAAGACTAGATGTTAGATGACTTATCTATGTGCACATAGGTAGTAAAGCCTATGGAGTTGGAATTGCAGTCCAGGTGGCCCACCTCCAAAAGTTGGGCTCTAACTGTATCGAGTTGTTTGCTATGATGAAAATTGATTCTGCTAGCAATTTAATGAAAATACTAGTAGCTGGCATTTACCCTCATAAGGTCTTCAAATACACTTATTCAATCCTTACAATTGGTTTATATGTTCAGTAGTAGTTACCTAGGGCTGGCCAAGTAGCTCAATGGATTCAAAGTGCCTGCTTAGGCAGATGCCAGGGTCAGGGCCAGGAGTTAGATCCCAGGGCACACTGAGCCTGCAGTTGAGACTAGACATGGTGGACTGCCCCTGTAATCCCAGCACTTGGGAGGCTATAAACAGGAGGATCGCTATGAGTCTGATCTGTGCAGTGAGACCCTGTAGACCTTGTCTTTAAAGAAAAGTAGTAGTTACCATTCCTTATGCATGGTGATGTTAACTATACCTTAGTCACTGTGCAGTCTGCTCCATCGTTTGTGCTTTCTTATGATTAGATTATGTCATTATTGTCATTACTTAAGACAATATTGACTCCTACATCTCTTCTAACTTTCACTGGTAAGTCAAGAGATTGGTTTTCCATGGAGTTGTCTGTCAAGCAGCCATGCTGCAAGCAGTGCTTTTGGGAGGAAGGCAGAAACTTGCCCTGGCTGCTGTGCAGACAAGAGAACCTTCCATGATCACTGTGTGCAGAGCTGAAGGAAAGAGGAGAGAAGAGGCCCCTAGGGCCAGTTGGTGCATCTGTACTCTAGATTATCAACTCCTTAGCACCCTCTCCCCTTGTTTGTTTTTTTTCTTAATGTTGAAACAGCAGAAAAAGGGAGTATGAGAAGCCAGAAGATCACAGCTGTAAAGCTTTCCATCAGACCATCCTTTTCTGGTCCATGTTGCAGTTCACCTCATACTGAGACTGTACCAGCCTCCCCTCCACAATTAAGGGCTCTGAGTCTGTCCCCCTTCCCATCTTTCCCTGCCTCCTTCAGGCTTGTGTGGACCAGTACCCAGGCTGTAAGCATCCAGGTGAGGAAGTCTGGTCCATCTTCTTAAATAAAAACCAGTGTGTGCTTGTGTTGGATGCTTCATTCAAAGTAAAATACAACTGTTAAGTGTTGCTTAGTACACTGGTAGTGCTTTGTAAGAAGTAAAAGGGAACTTAGGAGGATTCCCCATGTAACATTCTATAAAGAATCTCAGGAAAATTTCTTTTTTTTGTGGAACTGGGGATTGAACTCAGACCCTTGCGCTTGCCAGGGAAGCACTTATTCTACTGAGCCATCTCCCCTGCCCCAGGAAAATTTCTTAATGTCCTCGCAGATCAGCAGAACTTAGGAGACCCGAGGCTGAGCCTGTTGGTCTTTCATGCAGTAACTCTGTACATGCAACATATATTGTAAGGTTTTTATTTTATTTTATTTTTATTTTTTTTGTCTTTTTGAGGCAGGGTTTCACTATGCAGTTCAGGATGGCCTTAAGCTCACTTTGTAGCTCAGGCTGGTCTCGAACTCACAACAATCCTCCTGCCTCAGCCTCCCGAGTGCTGGGATTACAGGCATGTGCCGGCTTATTGTAAGGTTTTTAGATTTAACTCATTTTCCAAAAAATTTGCATATATTTTATATTTATACTGAATATAAATAGAATACATTGAAGAAAGCATTATTTCATGGTACACAATGTAAGATTATCTACTTTAGGAAAAAGATTTCCCTTCTGATTGCAGGTACTCTGTTCATACCTTAATAGGTTCAAGGTGCTGCCGGAAGTTCTCTATGACATCCCCACGCTGGAGACAGTTCTGATCAGTAATAATCAGGTTGGGTCTCTGAACCCTCAGAAGATGAAAACAATGGACAGGCTGGTGACTCTGGACCTTCAGAATAATGACCTTCTCCAGGTTCCACCCGAGCTTGGGAACTGTGTGAGCTTGAGGTAACTGCACTGTCCACTGAGGAGTCTTTTCCACTTACTGACTTGATTTGTTGAAGTAGTTTGTTTTTTCATGATTTAATCTTAGAGAAAGTTGAAGGAACTTAATGTCCTATTAAAAATAACAGTTATTGCAATTCAGAAGCCCAATTCTGGTTTTCAGATTTATACTTTCAGTTTTGTTCATATAGTATTATATATGAATACCCTGATTATTTTCACTAGTACTTTTCTCATTGTAACTTGTGTTTATCATCTGAAACTACTGCATTAAAAAAATATCGGATACAAGCTTTGCAGTAGGTCTTTTTTTTGGTGGTACTGGGGATCGAATTCAGGACCTTGTGCTTGCCAGCCACTGAGCCATCTGTCCAGCTCTGCATCTCCCCAGCTTTTAAAATCTGATGGCAGACCTGCACCCTTGCAAGCCCAGCATGGTCTCTACATCTGTCCTTCCTTCAGGCTTTACCCCACTTTCATGAGTAATGAGCACAGTACACATTCTCCAAGTAGAATTAGATTCTACTCTGATTACCTATCATGTTCTTTCTGGACTTTTTATATCGGTTTTTGGGAACTTCTTTATAAAAGAGTTGTCCCGAGCCTGGAACACAGTAAGTACTCAGTAGTGCTGCTTAATGGATATAAGGAAGTTCAAGATGTTCACGGACAGCTAAGTAGGAATTACCGAACACTGATTAATTATTTGATGCATTTTCCTTTCCTGGGTTGCCAGCATCTGCTCTGCCAATCATGGCCTAGATGATTCTCACTGTTGGTTGTAGTTATGCCCTAGAAAGTCACTGTGAACCAAATTAATTAATGGGAGCAGGTGCTCCAGTGGATGAGAAGAGGGTTAGGGCTCTGCAAGAATCAGCTCACATTTTCATCAGGCCATCTGCACATGACTTTTGTGTATGCTTTTGTATTTATTGATTTGTAACATTGAATTCTTGACCAACAACACTGTAATTCATGTCTGCATGTGAAGCTTGTGTAATGCATACATTTTCCATGAGGCACCTCATATGGGGGCCAGCTTAAGCAATAAAGTCACTAACAAAAAAGAGGTACAAAAGTTTGCAAAATGTGACATTAAATATATGGTAGAAGAGACTTTTGTTTACATTGTGTGAGCTGAAACAAAAAAAGCAGGTCATCCTATTGCTTGATGCCAGCGGGGACCACACTGGGAAGGTGGCACAGACATTCTGCTGCTCTGTGCTAGTCTGTGCCTAACCTCAGAAATGCCTGCATGCTGATTTTGAGGTTTCCAGCAAATTTAACGAGTAGATGGATTTGCAAACATGGAGTCCAGCACTAAGGAAGTTTAACTAAAGTTAGCTCCTTTTTTCTAGAAATTAAGAAAATTTCTAAAAGAATTCCTAAAAAATATTTGAAGATATAATTTACACTAACTGTACTGTCTGAGTACTTTGACATTTGTTTACAAACATATTAATTATAAAAAGACATAAAAATTAGTCTTCTAATTAAGAGTATTTCACTAATTGTATAAAAGAACTAAAGGACCAGCCCTGAAGTCTTTAGTTGAATATGTAAATAGAATATCTGTCTATGTCTGTGTACCTGGCTAGGGATAGAGAGGGCTATCTCACGTTGACAGTGTGCTGAGTATGTCACAGTCTGCAGTGTGGATGCAGTCAGCTTGCTCGTTCTGTCCCACCCCCTTTGTTCACTTAGCAGATAGCCATTATGAGATTGGGAAGAGGCCAGATAGCATGGTAGTTCCAATCACAGTTCCGCCAGTTAGTGGCTGTTGGATGCTAGTTAAGGCCATCTCACCTCCTTCAATTTGCATTTTCCCATCCGTGAATTGGGAATATCAGTGGTACCTACATCATAGGATTGTTAAGACAGTTGTGACAGTAAAAGTAAATTAATGTAGTACCTTTCACATAATAATTGCTCAGTTAATACTGTTTGGGTTATTGTAGTTGCATTGCCAGCTGTTTAAATACTCAGGTTTTGAAAGGGACAAGTAAATGTGGATTTAATGTATAAAATGGCACAGAAAATTTATTTTCATCAAAAAAAATCTCAACAATGGAAAATTTCTTAAGTTCTTGATTTCTCTTCTCTTCTGTTGTAGAACATTACTGCTTGATGGAAACCCATTCCGCATTCCTCGCGCAGCCATATTGATGAAGGGAACAGCTGCTGTACTGGAGTACTTGAGAGACCGAATTCCTGCTTAGATTGGATGTGTTATTCTAACTTTGGTCAGGTTAACTCCTAGAAGGCTGTGTTATTTTGTTTTAGTATCATCCTAAAAGTGACTGCTATAACTGGTCTCACAGTTGCCCAGTGTCATTAGTGGAATTGGCCTGGGCTGTATTCACTGCCACTAGTTGTTTTTTATTGACAATTGTTAACATTTTTCTAAGACCCGCTGTGTCTGTACTGTGGATACCCACATGGAGTCGTGCAGTGATCATATTTCAGAATATCCTCCCTAGGGCGTGTCCTGCTCATATTCATTCCATTAGCATTACAGACACTTTCTTCAAAAGTGAAATTGTGTTCAAGATGATTTTTTTTTTACTTTGTGTGTGTGTGTGCAGGGTCTCACTAAACAGCCCAGACTTATAGTGATCCTCCTGATTTCTGCCTCCCTAGTGTTAGGATTATAGGTGTGCGCCACCACTCCCCGGCTCCATCACGCACCTGAAGGCAGGGCCAGCGTGGCATGCAGAGCCAGGGATCGAACCCTGGCCCCTGTGCTTACCTAAGCAAGCGCTTAGTCCATTGCGCTATACCATTGGCATCCTTTTTTTGTTTGTGGCCTGCTCAGCCCTGCCCACAGGGCATGGCAGGCATGGCGTGTGGTGCTGGGGAATCAAAACATTGTCCAGGGTCCCTACACTTACCTAAGCTTGCCTAAGCAGGTGCCTTAGATTGCTGAGCTATCTCTCTGGCCCATGATTTAATATTTTTATAACACATTTTTTAGAACTGGATTTTTTCCTCATTTTCTTTTTGTATTTCATATAATGTCACCAATTTTTTGGATGTGGCTCGCCAGTTTATACTTTTTGCTACATGTAAGATAAAAACCAATTTAATTCAATGTTCTTCGATATTTTTAAAAAGTAAAACTTGTTACCCATGTTAGGATTTTTATGATGTAATCAGTTTAGATAGAAAATTAAATTAACATTGCCTTGTTTTTATTTTAATCTAGTTACTGTGTTTCTTTCCTATTGATGAAATAGATCTTTTCTGTTTTAGAAAAGCATTTTATAAAGTTTGCTGAATTTACATAAGTCTCATGATGCAGAAATTGAAGAAAAGGTGAAAATTACTGTGCTTGCCAAAAATATAGTCATTAGAGAACAAGTGAGCGCATTATTGTGACTGCTGCCATAGAAGCAGTGACACTTTCACTTCTTCCTCAGTAACTACACTAATACTTGATGATTTATTTTAAATGTCTTTGTGTTTTCACATGACAGCACAGTCCATTTGCCTTCATGGAAGTATAGCGATTAGATTTGCACATTTCCCCTTAGAGTGTCAGTGCTTTGTCCTTTAAGAAAAAAAACAATATTGAAGACCTTCCTTTATGAATTCTATAGAGGACAGCAACACAAAGCTGTCACACCTTGCTCTGTGTGTCTTGTGTATGTCCTTATTGGACAAATATTTGTATACTTTATGTGCCTGTGGTTATGTTTTGATGCAACCTTGTGTATCATTATTATTTCCAGCACTTTACTTTTAAAATTTGTTTGCAGTTCGGTAAGACTAGCAGCCATCCAGTAATTTTCTAAAAGGGAATTTAACATGGATAAACTTGATCTATTAAAAGTTGAATATGAAGTTTTGTTTACACTGAAATGATCAGGAATAGGTTGGTCTGTCATCTTGGCCCTTACAGGTTGCTCCTACTGAGTACCCAGTTCAGTAGCATGCATGTCAGTGGATAGATTTGACGGACATAGCTTTTAGGTGACTTGAGGTGTGTTTGAATTGTGAAAATAATCACTGCTAATGAAGATAAATACTACATGTTGATAATAAACATTTTTTCAAACATCGACCAGTGGTTTGTTTTTGTGTTCAAAGAAATACACTTTTTTATATTACAACTCTAATAGTAAACAGGACACTTTACAATAAGGTGACATTTTATTGTTTATACAATAAAGAGACTTTTATGTTATTCAAAACACTTTTTTTAAATACTGAAAAAATTGAGTACACCAAAGCCGAAAATGGCTCTGCCATACCCTGCACAGCGTTGGCTTAGTCCCTGTGTTTCGGATCTGTACAGGAAGCATCTTCAAAATGCACTCGAGTTGCACTGCACACCTTTACCGGTCCGCATTGACGCAGAAAATAAAACTGGCGAGTACAGCTTGCATTTGCAAATTAACTGACAATGTAATTAATTTCACTGATTCCGTAAATTTAAAATATAGATTCGTAGGACTTCTTTGCACATAAAATGAAGCGGCTTTCAAGGTCGTTATGGTCTCATACTGCAAAAAAACCGTTAAGTACATTCACCATCTATGTTAATAAAGTAGTAAATATGTCTTCATTCAGCTTTATTTACATCAATATGTAGTTCAACTAAAAAGTACTGTTAATCATGATACAGTAGTCTTTGACACATACAAAAATGACAGTTTTATATATAATTTTAAGCTCAAAATCACAATTATCTCAAAATATTAATTACAATACAGCCATTTCAATTAAACATGTCATGATTTGATTTTTTTTTTATAAAATGGTAAAACTTTTTTTATTAAAGTAAGCAATTTATTTTGAATTGCCTAGAGTACACCCAAGTAGAAAATCTTAAATGTTAAGAGGTGTTTCCTGCCCCCTCCCGCCCAAATTTGTATACCGCCACCTAGGCTAGCAAAGAGACAGAAAAGGCCCCAATTTATAAAGATTAAGCCTCTTGCTATGCTGCTGTGGCTTCTTGTTTCTTCCATAAAAGCTTTACAAGGGGAGTATCAGTAAACTATGTCATGGAATGCATGCATTAATATACAGTATGTCTTATGTAAAATGTCAGTGTTTACTAATGCACATTAAAGTGTTCACAAAGACTGCAAAAGAAGTCATAAAGAAGCACTTTTATCTGTCAATCAAATATTGTAAATTTGAAAAGTACTTGATAGCTGAATGGAATTTCTTTGCAATCAAATGCCCAATTCCAGTCCTTTCTCTGACTAAAGCTCTGATTACTTAGCCTTGAGATGTCACCATGGTGCTGCACATATGGTAGTGAAGTTAGATACAAAACAATATGGCTAGAGATTTGTTTTATGAAAATAATGACTCAAAGTTGTGTCACTGCTCAGGAGTTTTTCTTAAGCTTACAGGAGAGTGAAATATTTCACTAACTGAGCTATATGATCTCAAATGGAAAATCTGTTTTGCATATAAAAACAATTTATATAGGTGAGATTAGAACTTAATTTTATAGAATGCTCCAAAACAGCTGAAGTCAAAAGTAATCAACTAGATAATGAAAAATTTATAGGCTTAAAATGTAAAAGCATTATATAGCAACCTTTCACTTTAAATTCCTAAAAAACTATCACTGTCTTCTTTACAATCACTTCTGTTTAATATTTCTTCTCCAAGTAGAATAAAACTAGCTCATCTTACAATTCACTTGTACGCGTTTGGGTGGGGAGTAAACTTAAGTGGATTGCAAAGTGGGGAAAATAAAAGTCCAAGACTGGTCCTCACGATAAACTACAGTTAAGCTTACAATAACCTTACTTGTACAAGGTCATTTATAATAGTCTTTAAAAATTCACAAGCCAGTAGATTTACATCTGATTTTCCACTACTCAGGAAAACTCCCTCCATTTGTAGGCAATGTCATCATCCTTAAGGCTGCGTGTGTCCTTTCTGTACACAAGCACACCGAGAAACCCTATTGGCTCTTCAGATAGAAGCTACATAGTTTATCTATCACTTATCTTTCTTTTCATTCCAAATAGAAAATAGTAAGGCTTTCATTTTCGAGGAGAAAAATGCAGTTAAAGGGAAATGCCTAGCTGTCAAAGAGCAGAAGTATTAAACATTGTGTTCCACTGACACTAGGTGTCATCAAAGCTAAAAAGATTTATGAAAAGCAAAACTTAACCTACATCTATTCTTTCTGACCTGAATCACATACCTTTCCCACATTTTAAGACCAGCAAGAGTCCTCTGAATAGAAAGACTACAAATACTGAAAATAAATATATTTCAACAATACATTCTGAAAAGAAACTACTTTTCTAGCCAGTGTGAGAACTGCTTTATCCTCTGCTTAAGAATTCATCTTGGTTTTCCTATGGACTTCACAAAGATGAACTAAGATTTCCCAATTAAATAAAATTCTTCAGTTTGGGTCTAGGTAAGTCTAAGAGGCATGTAGAGATACAAGGAAATAGATTCACTAAATGTGATTGATTTAGTCCATTTGTCAAATGCTTTCCGTAACTGAGCTATCGTAAAGGTCAGCTGACCCACACACAGGGCATTGCTTAGCCTCATTTACTTCAGCTGTGCAAACAAAGACAAAACCCTCCTATGGATGCGTGTCTACACGTAGACACAGAACCTGAGTCACAATAAAACTTTGTAATATAAGAAAACTTTTCTTAATGTAGGAAAATAACTTTTAAAGAGCCAAAAAAATATCTTTGTACAATATAAGCAGCTAACTTTAAAACTTCAGTGTGCTTAAGTATCAGCAAAAATGGGATAATTTACACTTGATAATTTTCTCAACCATAGCTGAGATAACCACATTTTATATCTAACATCTATATGCATTCCCCTGAATTCAATTTTTCTAAAAATAAAAACCATAGAAAGGAAACTATACACACATTCAAATAAGTCCTGTTTAATTTCTGCCGAACAATTCCTGTTATTTATTTATTTTTTTTCTGAATATTGAGGGTATAGGAGTTTGGGGTTGCTAGTGCCAACCTACATTGAAGCTCTAAAGTTTAATAAAACAAGCCACACAATCAGTTATTAAGAAAAATATCTGTGAAAATACTTGGCAGGCCAAGTCAGACCAGTCTTCCTGAAAGGAGATTCGTTCTTGGGCTCCTAATCTTCAGACTAACTTTTCAGAACCCCTTCTTTCTCTACTCGGCAGTTCCTTAGCTTTAGGAAGTCTTCCTTTTTTCATTCTTGAACACCAATTACTCCAGCTGCAGTGCTTGAGCACATGCAGCCACAGGCTGTAACACCCTCCATCCTCACCTACACCTTTGTTTTTAGCTTCCCTTCTTTGGGAGTTCAGTACTCAGGAACCATTCCTTGGCTTCCCTTTCTGTGTCATCAGCTCATTAGGAGAAAAGCTGCTTCAGTCTCCTCGCTGTCCTGTCACTAGATACCAATTTAAGGCTCAGCTTAGGACCTACTTATTCCCTGGACTGCCTTTCGGATGCATGCTGATGGTACTTCAGAGAAAGGTGAGGAAAGTTGGTTTCCCTGCTGTTCCTAGCTGATTCCATTAGTTACATGTTTCTGTCAGTGTCACCCTGGATGGAGGAAGCCATCTGGTCCCCAAGGCTCATCCGGCCTTGAGGGCTCTGAATACTTGCATCAGTAGCTGAAGGGCTCTAGGGAGTAGCCTGGAATGCTGCCTGTCCTCCCAGGCCAGCCTGGTTTGAGGACAGGATGTTAAATGGATGCCAGAGGCTAAGGGATTTTTGGCATTAGCAAAGGAACTGGAATCTCTTCCTGCCTTTTTTTATGACAGTTGCCTGAGAAGGATTTTTGCATTGTGTAGAAGGCTAAAAGCAGAGTCACACTGTTCTTGGCCAATAGACTTGTTGCCATGGGAACAGTGTAGAGCAGTGAAAATACGATGGGCAGAGAATTAAATGCGGGGAAAAGAACTGCTAGGGAGTTGGTTTCTACGTGGCAACTTGGGCATTTGGGATTTAAAGCAAGAGACTGCTCTTCATGTGGCCAGATCAGTGACACTGGACTAAAGGCCTTGCTGACTGAATGCTGGGAGAAAGTAGTTTGGAGTTTGGGTAAGGGGAAATCTGTAAAATACAGTTCCATCCCTGATGAAGTTAATCTCTTCAGACCAACTGTTCAGTCAGTCATGGCCTTTGGGAGGGCGTGTCTGTACTCGGCTTCATAAGCAAAAGCAGCCTGCTGTAACATTTCAAAGCCAGCTTGCATCAGCTGACCGGGTTATTGCACACCTCACCTTTTATTGCTTGAAGCATCTTTCCAAATATTCAGAAAACAATGACAGCAACAAAACCCACAGTTTGCTAATGTACAGCTCCCCTCCCCCAACAAGACAAGTTATTACAAGTAGGCTAGAATATACTTCTTAAGGAAATAATTATTGCACTCCACTTGATACAAGTCCTCCCTGTATTATAGACTCGATAATAAACTGATGAGAGCAGGCTCTAGGATTCCAGGGAAATCTGCAGCACGGATTTCAGTCACAGCCTAATCCCAGAGAAATAGACTTGTGTGCTGTACTTTCAGAATCGCCATGGGAATACCTGGTTGTCCTCCAAGCTTCCTAAAAGATTATTCCCTGAAATACTGTAATTTTTATGCCTTATTCCTGTGGCTACAGCCTGGGCCCATATTGAAAGGCAATGAACCATCAGAGCTGGGGCGAGGTCACACTGCTGATTCCACCCTTCCCAGAGAGCCAAGTTTCAAACAGTAACAAGACCCTTCACTGTAACTCTTCCTTTTTCCCTCAAACATGTATAGGGAAGAAACTAGAAACAATGTCCACCTGGACAAGAGGGAGGGATGCAGGCAAGAAGCAAGATGCTCTGTATGTAGTAAGTACATGGAACTAGAAACATCTCCTTCCTAATGCCTCCTCTAATGACCTGACCTAGGAGAGCTCCTTCCCAAAGCTTTTCCCAGTTTTCAACCCTGTTGTTTTTTTTTTTTAAATCATCTTCCAGTGGTACTTTCAGAATTCTGAAATCCAATACAATGACTATTATTTTTCTCCCACTTGCAACTTGGATACACACAGCATAATACATGCAGCACATGACTCACAGGTGTGAGACAGTGGTCTCTGATGTTGGCCAACTTCTATGTCAACATTCCAGTGAATTTCATGTGTGAGGACTTTTGTGCTTAGTTTTGGCCCATGGAACTCCTGTACAGAACCCTGTTCCTTCACCAAGAACAGGGAAGCAGATTGCTTTCTCAGATAGGCAGATAAAACAGTGGTATCACACTGTGCTGTCCTTACAAGCAGTCATGGCTTTCAATTTGTCAAGGTAAAGAGGAGACTGCATTTCATTTCTATGTAGTCTAAAATTTGCTGATGCCTAGGCAGTCAGTAATGAAAGGGTTAGCTTTCACTGTGATGGTCCAGACCTCACTATACAACATACCTTGGGCAAACCCTCCAGGAGAGGGGGCTTCCTGACTTTCAACCATATTCCTTAATTTTTTTTTCTGCCTTTGTTCATTCCTCAGACAAGAATTTAAACCTGAGCAGCAAATCATGTAAGGTGTTGAAAGATTCTCTTCCTTCGGTTTTTTTGAACAAGTCGATTTAACCTCTCAACTCTTAAGAGGTTAAACAAGGGATTCTTCAGTGTGTCACATACCTTGAAATATAGAGACGTAACTTACAGGTGTTTTCTAGTTTATCATGTAGCTCAGAATTCAGCTCACAAAAGGGCTAACCTCGCTGATACTGGGATTAACTTTCCACTGCCATAGACATTTGGAAATCTGAGATTTAGAACTGTTCGTGGCATGATAACTCCATACGGCAGGCACTGTGTTCTACGGAAATGACTTTTAAGCCCAATGGCTTTTCCATATTGGTCACTAGATATGCATAGAGATGTAGGGACTTTTTTAAAAAATACATTTTCTCCTTGATATCCACCTGTAACTGCAAAGTTTTTGAAGATCAACCACCTTTGAATAAGTATTTTCAAAGCACAGTTCTTATTTGTAATTGTAAGCATGCTGCGTAATCTATGGCATGTCTGATAAATTCTTATTTTCTAAGTAATGCAAAAAGTCCAGACCTGGGTCAGGCATATAGCTCAGTGGCACAAATGCCAGCTGGGCAAGCACTTCAATACCAGGTACAAAAAAAGTCCAGATCCGTGTTTGTGCCTAATGCTATCACACAGCTGCCCCACCCTTTGACTAATCTAATGGGCAATCTTGCTAATCCTAACAGGAGTAAAGTGCTTTGATTTTTAGCCTTAAAGAGCAAACAAAGACTGATATTTAGTTGGAAATAAAACAATTTCTACTATTCAACTTGCCAATGCAATATCTGAAGAAATTCTTCCATCAAAATAACTGGTGGGAATTTAGATCACTGTTACTTCCTAGCACCTGGAGGTGTTGTTGGCAGCTGAAATGGTCAGTCCCGGGTGTCCTTACAGAAGGGTTGCATGTGACCAGCCTCACTGGCTTTCTCACTGACCCCTGAAGAGGTGTGTGCGGGACTTGAGGTCTGGGACCGTTTATTTCCTGGAGAACTTTATCTTAAGTGCTGTTCAAGCCACATTTCTTTAAAAAAATGTCCATGTTCTGTTCTGTTTTTACACACAAGGTTCCCCTCCTAAGAGTGGGTGTGTTTGCTGACAACAGTGTGACCTTTCTCTGTGTTTAGATGTGAGGGAAGTGTTTAGAATACACATGGCCATGACAAGTATGCACGATTTTTTATTAGGTGTTTAAAGTACAAATGATTCTTGTGATCGAAACATCACAAGAAACAGGGGTCACTCTTGTCTTCCCATGGAGGAATTCCTCCTTCTAGAGCAGTGGACTTCCGTGTGGAGCTTTAGGATGCCTACTACCTTCTGATTCTGACCCCAAACGGTTGCCCCCTTGGAGGGACAAGGACAAAGGAGAGTGGGTAGCTAAAGGTCAGCCAGTCTGTGACTGCTGCTCCCACATGTGATTCATTTAGGATAGTAATGTGTCACCCCACCCTGGAACTTGTTGGAAAAACCATCTATTTATAGTCTATCTGCTGTCTATCTCAATTATTGTAGTCCATCTATCTATATATCTATTTCTATCATCTATTCTATTTATCTATTATCTATCTATCTATCTATCTATCTATCTATCTATCTATCTATCTATCTATCATCTCTCTATCTACTATCATCTATCTATCTATCTATCTATCTATCTATCTATCTATCTATCTATCATCTATCTATTGTCTATATGTCTTTCTGCCTTCTAGCTGTCATCCCTCTCTGTCCAGGAGCCTGCCTTGATAAAGGAACTGAAAAACATTCCTTATCCATATCATAAAAACCATAAAGCTGACAAAAGGCACCTGTCATTTTATGAGTCCTCAAGAGAAAGTGACAGCACCCTGTTCTCTATCCCACCCTCATCCCCGGACTTTGTACCTACACCTCGGCATTTATTAGACTTTTTCTGTTTCTGTTTCCCTACCCCAGTTTTTTTTTTTTCCCTGAGGGTAGGCACCGTGGCTTATTTAGATTGTTGTCTCCTACAAGTCTCAGAACTTGGAACACAATCCTTTGCTCATGAACACTGGATAATTAAAGTGAAAGGGCAGTAAGATAAAGGTGTTTTTCTAAATCATTCAAAAAAACAAAAATAGGAGAAACACAAAGGCTGGAGGGCAAACCTCAGGGAGGCCAGAAGCCAGTCAGGACAGGACTGTTCCCCCCTCCTCTGGGGCTTGCAGTGCACTGAGCAAACCCCAGGGGGTGGCCACAGCCCTGGCAACACCAACCCAGCACCTCCACAGTGCCATCTATTCACCGGCAGGTCTGCATGAATAATCTTAATTGTGAGTGTGTATCAGGGTGTAGGTGAACAATTCGGGATATTCATGGGAAGATTTCTTGGAAAGAAATGAGCAGGGCCTCCTGGGAGACTGTTCTTAAAAAATATATGGAAATGATGGAGGGGACCTGAAGGTTGGAGACATGGATACAGGCAGAGGCAGAAGGGATGTGTGTGTGTGTGTGTGTGTGTGTGTGTGTGTGTGTGTGTGTGTAGAAATGGTGGGGAAAGAACAGAGAAGGGAGCGAGACAGAGGCAGAAACAGAAAGACTGGTAAGTTTGAATGTTTCTGGAAATAGTCACGCAGCTCTGCAGTCCCGCAAGCAGCGTTCCTGTTTGGTGGAAGACGCAGCGGAGTGATGTCCTCCCTGCCAGCAAACCTGTCTTCATCCTGAAGAGATCGAGCCACCCTAAGTGCAGAGTCTTTTAGCTGATGGAGTGTTGCCATGAGCATGGCTGAAGATCTGCGCTCCAAAGTTTTCTATCCAGGATGGCTGCTTTTAAAACAAACCATGTCCAGTGAATATAGCTCCTACACTTGAGGACTGGTTTCCAGAATGACAACGTAGAGGAAACAAGTAGAGTGAAAGCTTTGCTTATGACGATCTTTCTTGGGGAGGGGTAGGGGGGAGGAGGTGCGGGGAGTCCATGCAGGGGTCCAGTGTTTCCCGCTCTTCTCTCTTCCTGCAGCTGCAGGAGGTCCACCCTAACCCAAGCTAAATGTGGTTATGCCGTGCAGATGGGGATGCAAGAAACCCCATGCTCCCGGCTCTGAGGCAGTGGGCATCTCGGTGCTCAGGCTGCGGACCTAACAACTGCGCCTAGAGATAAAATGCTCAGATCCACCAGGGGTGATGAAGATCAAGGCTTTAGCCGAGGATGCCAAGAGTCTAGGGTACCGCAGGACACGCAAGACTGAAGGCAGACCAGAAACTGTTGCGGCACACAGCTAGGAGCTTCTGAGCAGCTTTCTTATCATTCTTGGTAAATACTACTCAGTTTTCATTGTCTACAGTGATCTATCATCAGAAGTTGAAGGAAGTCTGGAAAGGATGAAAACGAGGCTGAAACAGAAACCAAGGCAAAGAAAACCACCTAATGCTCTACCTGAGAGAGTGGAGGCACCGTGGCTCCTGCTGTCCTGGCTGAAGATCAGTGGTAGTGCTGTGTCTGAGTTAAATGTGTCCTGGGGAGTCCTAACTTCTGGGAGAGGAAGGGAAGTGAGTCTGGTGATCCAGCCAGCGGCAGCACCCCACGGTGGGCAAGATGGAGGCCCCACAGCTGGAAGGCAGGTGAGAAGGAGCCCATGGACAGAGTGCGCCTACAATGAGATGCTTTCCTCTGTAGGAAAAGGATAGAACTTCGCAAGTTCTACCTAAACTCCAAGAAGCAACCTTTCTTTTCCCTCTGTGCTTGTTGTCAGTGGGAAGAAGAAAGAAAAGATTAAGTGGTTGGCAGAGAAGTTCCTTGAACCCATAACTTAGTAGGACTTTCATAGAGTTGGCAGAGGAGGAGTCCAGATGAAGGTGCTTCCCCAGCCACTAGGGCAATGCTCTCACCAGCTCAGCGGAAATGCACAGAAACGCTGGGCCTCGCTAGCCACCATCCAGCCCTCAGAGGCCCTGAGACCCCAAGTATGGAAGAACCAAAGTAGCTCGGGACGTGTGTCACCAAGGCTGGCAGGGGCCTATACCTTCAACCCCCAGGCTCTGCGACAGAAAGAAGAGAGGCGGGGGGCACCCACCATCCACTTCGTCTACTTCCTGGAAGCTGATTTTCCCTTTCCAAGATGCTTTTTGAAATAGAGTCTTCATTCGGTTGGTAGTAAGATAAAATCTGATGGTAACACTATGATTACTGGTACACATAGATAAGATGAGCGCTGAGGCATTCGTCGCAGCCGTCCACTTACTGTCAGGCACCAGCTGGAAGTGAGGCCAGGCACAGATTCAGGTCGGAGGAGTTACAGAAGGAAGGTGACGCTCGAGAACTTAGCTCCTGATGTTCAAGGTTTACAGTGAGCATTCAAAAAAGTAAAGTGAGTGATCTGTGGGACATGTTCCCACATCCTGGGCGTGAGGACAAGAAGGGGTGTGTTTCAAATAGTGTAGGTCAGCGCAGAATATTTGGAAAACACTAGGTCGACAAGAGTCTTCAAGGCATAGATGTAATCCTTACACTGAACGATTACAGAACCACTTAAAATGAGTCCAAAGTGTGCATGCGCGCGTGCACACACACACACACACACACACACGCACACACACAATTCCATACACATGCTGGCCTTGAACTCTATGTAGCTTAGTTTGGCCTAGGCTATGGGTCTTTTTGCCTCAGCCTCCCAAGTGCTGGGGTCACAGTCATGTACCACCACCCCCAGCTTTAAAAGCTCTTACATTTCTCATAGAGTTTAGAGCTCTGCTTCAAAATTCAATCTTTTATAGGAAAAGGGTGCTGCTAATAATTAAATCAGCCTAAGAGGCTTAGAATGTACACTGAGTGGGTGGTTATCCAAGTCCTGGGACAAAAATCTAGGTATTACATCTCCATCTAGTGGTGCTTTTTTTAACCTGCAGGTGCATTTCTTTAAAAACTGTGGGGATGCATCTGGCTCCGGGAGTATAACTGACTGTGTCAGATTTAAATCCAGGAATTTAAACTGAGGGTTTTATTGAGGCGAAACACCATTTGTTGCTCTGTAAACCTTATAAGATGGGTTACAGAGAGAAGTGAGAACCTTTTCTCCCAGGGAATTTTTTTAAAGAGAAAAAATAAAAATAACAATAAAAGTTTCAAAACAGGCCAGTAGAAGAGTAGCAATAATGAATACATTGCGTATTGTTATATTCATAATAGCTGTTCAGAGTACCCCAGGTGTGGAATACTTCCAGGAATTTAGAAATAGCACTGACTTTTCAGGGAGATAAATGGCACCCTGTTGGGTCCTTTGCTGCCTTAGGATAGCACACTCCCTCTCTCTCCAGGGTGATTCCCTAGGTTTGTATTGTTTGCTATTGGTCTGTATTTCAGGACAGAGCTCTGATCAACTTTTATGAGGTGCCTTGCAGTGGAAAGGACTTAAAACAAATGACCCTGACATTACACAAATAGCTTCCAGAAATACCCAGCAATCACACAAAGTATTTTCCCTATCTGCCTTATGTTCTACTTTGTAGTTCTCTCCTGACATCTGGAACATCAGGAAAGAGGTCTGGCCAAGAAGAGCTGAAGGAGCCTCTCTGGGCCAGGAGAGAAGTGGGGAGAGGACCCTGGGCTGGGTGCCAAGGGGTTGGAAGCAGAGCTGGAGCCCGACTCCACCCTCCCTGTGTGCTCCCTCCACACCCCCCCAATTAAACCCCTCCCCCCCCCGCTATACCGCGCCTCACTCACTATTCTA
Organism: Ctenomys sociabilis; assembly: GCA_004027165.1. NCBI lineage: Eukaryota > Metazoa > Chordata > Mammalia > Rodentia > Ctenomyidae > Ctenomys > Ctenomys sociabilis. The sequence continues at coordinate 65,861 of PVKA01001337.1, read as the reverse complement.
AAACTCGTGAGTCTCATTCCAGAGCATCTCATCACCGTGAAAGCCTCCCCACTGACTTGTATTCCTCTCCCAGTACCAAACCTCTCTGTTCCTCTGACATCGTGATGCAGACCTGGACACAAAGTGGCCTTTCAGGAGTCACTTTCTAGCCCTTTGAGGTTCACTCATAACCTCAAAGCTTTCTAAATTCAAAGCTCCAAGAGAAGAAGTCTGAATTAGCCAAACTTGCATGCTAGGTGGCTCTCCTTGTGAAAAGCACTTAAAGCAGTAGAGAGCTGTACTGGCAGGCTGTGTGTACGTGATAGAAAGTCGCTGCATTCTGGAATCCTTTGGCTACAAAACTCAAAGAGAAAAACATGGCAAAGAATTTTGAGAGAAAGGTAAGACAGAAATATTTCATTTTTGCAAGGAAATTTGTCTACCACCAGGTAAAAAAGAAGTAGTGGTTAAGAGTCACCCGTGGAGGTTCACCCCACTAAGACATTATTTTTCCATCAGTGGGCTGGATCTCCTTTTTTGTCCTTCCAAGAGGAAAGCTGATAAAGCCAGTGTTCATGGCAGGCTAACCAGAACAGGCCCTTTCTCCTTCTTGGCCAGCAAGACAGATTCAGAGCCCTATAAATGTTTGGGGGCGTGAATGTGATCTTGCCAAGGTCACCTTGAAGTTTGTGATGGTCTAGCTGGATGATCTATGCAATTTTACTACTTCTTATTTTGTGTGTGTTGAGACTGGAACCCAGGGTTGCACATGCAACCAAGCTGTCAGCACTGTCACCCAGAGCTGAGGCCAAAGGCAGATGGGCAGCCTCTTCTTTCCTCTATCCAGCCGGTGGCCCAGGCGGCAGCTGAACTTCAGAGCATGCAGGGCTGAGAACCTGCCTCTCTGAACTACCCTTTCCTGGTTTTTTCATGCAAACACACTCTTCCTAATCACCTCCCAATGGCGGCAAGACCCACGCAAGTCATTGACGCAGTTGCTAAGCTGCAATGGACAGAGGGAAGGACTTTTGAAGAGAGACTGAAGCCAGGCTTGGCCATATCCTGTCCCCTGCTTAGCCATGGGATCTCAGCAAGGTGACAGGAGAGGACCTAAGGGTCCCTATAATGCCAGAGCCACAGCTTTGAGCTCAATCTCATGCACTCATTTCTCTGGGATAGTTTCTTGACAGCGATAGGCATGACTTCTTCCTAGAACAGAGATAAAACCCAAATCATAAGTCTCAATGTGGTGTACAAAAGCCACGTCTTAAATGCTTCTGATAGCATTAAGGTCTTTAGAACATATAAAGGGGAAATTAAATATAACCACCAAAATGGTACAGAAGGCCTAAAAGCTTTGAGAAGAAATGCCTACAAGAGGAAGAAAATCAAGTTAAGATGATTTTTTTTTAGCAACTCTAAGAAGATAAAAGGTTGGTGGTTAACAATGTGTGAACTGAACATCAACTTCCTGTTTCTTTTGATATTTGTGAAGTATGTTTATGGGCCTGGCCTGTCATCTCTTTGATTGTTTTGCACATATTTACAGAGCCCCTGCCACACTTCTGACACCAAGGAACAAAGGGCACAGGGTAAGTGGAAGCAGAAGTGACATTTAGAACCTTCTGTTCAAGGCATCTTTCTGCTAAGGATCATCTGACCTCTCACAGAGCACAGCTGACAGGATGGAAAAGGCATCACCCAGGAGCTGGCGTGTCAGCAGGGTGTGAGCACACCGCAGACCGTACAAGACCCTGCAGTGCCCAGAGGCGGGCTAGGGGTGGTTCTGTGGCTGTCGTGCTGCTCAAGCTGATGTGGAAGCCTGTGCGTGACTCTGGTACTTTAGCAAGGGCTGGGCACAGGCTGCAGGAGCACAGTGGCTACCCCTTGAAGAAGACACTGTTGAAGGGTGAGGAAAAACTGCAGATCCCTAGGTTCAAAGGTTGACACCCCATTGGGAGAGTAAGCAGCTGTCGATGACGTGGATCTGAAGGATCCAACCTCTCAGAAGTGGTGTTTCCATGGGACCCACTGGCCAGCGCACAGAGAAAACATGCCTTTTTGGCTGCACAGGTGAAAGAAATAAGCATGAAGGGCAGCCAGCCATACTGCTGGGTCACGTTTCTAGGTGGCTCCTTCTAACCCTGGGCTACAGGGACTTTAGTGCTCTTGAAGGCCTGCAGGAGGTGCTGGTCACAGGACGGCCCTTCGATCATCTCTTAACATGTAGAAGGATTTTTTGTTTTTTTCAATTAAAAACCTCATGTCTGTTGACTTCCATCAACTTCTCTCCTCCTGCCAGGCTGACAGACACAGCATTGGACCAGACTGAAGGACGCCATGCTTCTTTCTACTTCCTATCCTTATAAACTGAAAAACCCATGGCCCCTCTTCCACAGAAGCAAGGGATTCCACTTTTTTTTTTTTTTTTTTTTTTGTGGAACCGGGGAATTGAACTCAGGTCCCTGCACTTGCCAGGGAAGCACTTATTCCACTGAGCCATCTCCCTGGTCCGGGATTCCACTTTTCACAGCCCTTGCCCATCAAGGCATTGCTCTGGGATGGCTAGGTTCACTACTGTTGCCTTCATGCTGCCAAGCATCTATGGGACCTCCCAAATGGATCACTATGCTCAATCCCCCTCAGATGTGACAAGCTACGGATGCTGCTTTTGCCTAGGATAGGCTCAGGACAGGAACAGAGGGACTCACCACACTGCCTCGCACTGTTCGGAGCTTCTCCCCCACTTGATTGTGAGATTCTATGAGGAGGAGACTACAGTGTATTCTTGCCGTGCCTGGAGTGTAGTTGATGCTCAACAAGTGACTTATTATAATATTTATAATCGTTGCAATGAATGTTCTTGTTATACTCTCCAACGAAATGTCTCCAAATGTTGTCAATTTATGAGAGATATCGCTTAGGCTTCTGAGGCTCAGCTAGGCACATATTTGCCTGCGGAGAAAACACATGCTTTTGCAGATGAAAACAAAGTCCGTGTAGAGATATTTCACTCCAGGTGAAGAGACGCTTCGGTTTCTACTAGGCTGCTTATGCTTTATGCTTTATTTTGAGGAAGGAAAAAAAAAAATCAGCACAATACACTTGTACAACACTGATTCAAAAAAGTACTTTCAAAACTAGCGAAATGTGGAGGATTCATTGAACCTTTTACCTTAGCAACAATTCCTGTAGCCACTGAGAATTATACTAGTCTAAAGCATGAAAATAAATTTTTTTTTAAAGGAAAAAAAGCTAGATTTAAAGTGTTCAGTTTTGGAAATTGGACCCATGACTCTGAGTCAGATTGGCATTGGTTCCAATGCTTTTCTTAATAGAAGTCACAGAAAGGCACTATTTTCTCTCTACATAAATGCTACCTGGATTGCACAGCCATTTGCTATCTCAGGTGCTGCTATGAACAAAATTAGGTGCCCAGAGAGCATTTTAGTAGTCAGCTTGGGGAGAAACTCACACAGAAAGCCTTGAGCACTGAACTTGTTGTCAGAAAGAGCACAGGATGGTGGCTCTCCACAGAATGTGCTGGAGAAGCCGACTGCCTGGAGAAAGGCCTCAGAAAAGTTGGCACCCGTAAATTACTTCTCCCTTCTCCTTGTTTCTCACAGAACTGCTCTCAGGGCCGTTTGAAATGAACACACAGTTAAAACCCAGGGAATCAATATTCCTCTATTCTCACTTCAGCTTCCTTCAAAACTTAGGTCTCCCCCTGCTCCTGCTCCAGACCTCTCCAAACTGTCCAAATACATGCCAGGCTGTTCACATCCTCTCGGAAGACTTTCCAAGGCTTTTTCCTTGCAGACGTGTTGGAACCAGGGTCAACGTGGCCGGCCTGTCATGTGGCCACCCAGGTCACTGGATTTCTGAGCTGGTGCTCTACACCTCAGCTGGGTCCCTGTGCTTCTGATGGTCTTCAGGGGCATGGGCCAGAGGGCACTTTGGAGGTGCTCAAAAGAGAATGTTATGATTTTATTTAGAAGGCTCAGAGACAGTCCCTCATTATGGCATAGCAAACGTTTAAACAACTGAAAAAAAAAATGGGAATAGTTCTCGTAAGGCATTGACACCCTCAACTCCTGCCCATAAGTAAATTTCACTGGAGCTTCCCTTAGTGCTCCTTGGTTCCACCATCATCTAGGAAATTTCCTCTCCAAGTGAAAGCCCAACCATCCGCCGAGACTCCAGGGTCTCTGAACAGCGAGGGCTCTAATGCGGGCTAAAGCTTGTTTCTCAGTAGGACAGGAGAAGAAATGCACGCCTCAAGGGGTGCGGGAGCTCTGGAGGGGCCTTGACCAGCAGCATGGGACAGAGGGCTGTGCTGTGGGCATCAGGGTGCAGCGGGCAAACACAAGTGTGCCTGCTGTGGATCAAAATGGGGCCGGGAGAGTGACAGCAGGGCCAAGGTGCGGGATCTGCAGCGCTAGGCTCCACGTCTCTCCGCCACAATATGCCCCACTCTCCAGAGACCACAGCCTACTTTCTTGTCATTATGTTGTTTTCCAGGAGCATAGTAGGAAATAATCTGAGAAAAAGCACAATGCACTTCTTAATAAAGAGACACTGTATTGCCAAGGAAAACAAGGACTACAGGTGAGCTTGAATCTGGAAATTTTTGCCACTTCCCAACAGATGGCTACAATGCCTTGCTACAATTACAGAAAGGGTACCTCACTAACTCAGTGTCTGAATGTTTTATAGGGCTCTGAGAAATTTGGCATGACCATTAGAGTGACTTTTCTGAACCTCATCTTGCATTTCCTTCTACTAGATAAAGGAGCCATCCTGTTAATTTACTGGATGTTACTCTTTGTATAATTTTTAACTTTTCTCCTCATGCAGTGTTCTCGTAAACCTGCCATTGTGTCAGGTTTCTGAGGGAGAAGCCGGATGTGCTGTCTGACTGAACTCCCCTGGGACATAGGTGGCAGCTCCGCACCCACTCGGGTTTTCACCATAGATGTCCCTGACCCTGTGCACTCTCAAAGGGCCACAGTTGGTCAAGGAGAGCACTCAAAACCACTGCGAGGACAAACTGGCATGGGAACTGTTTTCCTAAAGCCTTAAATGTGAGTAGAGATAGAAAATAGATTTTATGATGACAAACTCATTTCTCCAGTTTTCTTTATCTAATCATTATAGCAAATTTAAAATACTTTTCATTTAATATTTGAAAATAGAAATCTATTTTCTTGCTTTATCTCACACAGTGAAAGCTCTACTTTTAAATAAGCAATTATATTAGTGGTATGTGTGCAGTCATGTTTAAGGTTAAAAACAAGTTAGTGTTGGTTTAGTACCCCCTGTTCAGAGCAGCTTTCCATCCCAAAGCTGGCACACAAGAGCAGCTTCAGCAGTGACGGAGATTGCGAGAGGGTTGCATGGTTAAGCTTCGGAGGAATCAGGGCACAGGTTAGCCAGATACAAATAATGTGCCTTGTCAATAATATATGCATTCCAAAATTATGTTGTATTTAGGTGACCTGTGTTGTCTAGAGTGTGGAGGTTATCGTAAGAACGCTTTATGAGAAGGGATTGTAAGTCTTGTAAATAGTTCTTTAAATGCCTTAAACCAATGCTTGCTTGACTCACAAAGTCTGCAGCAATTCTGCTATCAGAGCATTTGACCCCTTCTATGACCCATCTGTTATAAGCAGCTGCATGAGCAGGAAAATTCCAATGTACATCAAGAGGCCGAGTCTACTGGAGCCATTAAGAATTCCTCTCTTCATCCTTGTTCTCTCTTTCTCTCCCCTTCTCTTCCTCCCTCCTCCTCTTCTTTCCTTTCCTCCCTCCCTCCCTCCCACCCTCCCTGTCTTTCTTTCTTCCTCCTTCTTTCTGTGGCATTTATATTCCCTTGAATTCCCTTGTTATTCTTAACAGTAACTAGATTCCAGTTTCAAGCAGCAAACGAATAACCCTGCCCCTCAAGGCAATACTCAAAAATCAATTGTTGATTTTTAGACACCCATAAAATAAAGTTTTTACCCAAGTGATCAGTGACTCAGTACAGGAAACTTAACCATAAAACACTTCTCTTCAGTGTGCAGCACAGCAATATAACTGACAAGGAGGTGCTTTGGCTACTGGATTTCTTTCCCAGTTGGGGAGGGGCCCTTTCCTTCTTTCCCTCATTTCTGAACTGCTGAACAGGAATTATTAAAGCATTCACCCATGACACCCTGGCATAGAGGAGTGGTGGGCTGTTTATGAGCATCCTGATCTCCTTAGATCACCACCTCAGGAGCATCTTCTCATGCCCTGGCAGCTCTGTGGAAACCTGACAGAAGGGAGGGACTTGGGGATCCCTACCTGTGGCTCTTCACCACCCCTTCCATGAAAATGTAAACCACACTGACGTGATGATTTGAGATGTCTCGCTGCCATCGAGCTACATTCCTGGGTTTGCTTTTCCTGTCGGGGATCTTGCCAGGCAGAGAGGCCCCTGCTCCTCATGAGTGGTGACCACTCATCATGGTCACCATGGTGACCACTGAAGCATACCTGGGTATGGCCGTGTGGCATGAGGTTTTGATGAGGAAAGTCAGGCTCTGAATGACATTTCTCACCAGCAACTTTCAATATATGAAAATGCATTTAAAAGTTGCTTCTGGAAAATATATTAAATTGGCTAGTCACGTAATTGTTAGCTAACAGCCAAAGCCTATAAAATCATGGCATTATGTCACCCTGATATAAAGCAACATAAAAACTAGTGCATCGGCTATAAAGTGAAGGATCATTTGCCTTAAAGTGACAAATTCTATGCCAAAAAATACCACTGTACTTCTAACAAGTGACACTCATTTTAATAGACCTATAAAAATACAATATTTTCAATATCCCCATAATACATTAACTTACAAATATTATTCTCAGAGCTCTGGTGTCATTGATATGTGATTCTGTTATAAAATCCCAAAAGAATGTTTGAAACACTAGCAGGTCAAGTAAATCCATGGTGTATATGCACAACCTACGTAGAAATGGGGGTGGATGGGCAAATGCATAGAGCCAATTCTAGAATTTCAAATTAATATTTTAATCAAATATGCATAATATATAAGGAAATATTTGGAAAGGATTATCAAATGAATTTTGATCATTCATAGAAAAAATAGTTCCAATGTCAAGGTGAATAATTTCTATGTTAAACATGTTTGTCTAGCAAAACGATATTCAAAATGTTATATACCTTGAAACTTTTGGAAGGCTAATGCTTTATGTATTTCTGTTCACAAAAGTTGGCATTGAACTTAATAATACAAATAAGCCACAGCTCTGAGACATTATATTTGAAGTTTCATAAATACTGAAGTGTTTAAATTACCCACCATAACTGTCTGAAAAGTCTTCCTTAATGATAGATTTCTTAAGTTGTAAATTGAATAAAGCAGCACACAAAATTAATTCCACATGGGCAAGTAAAGCAACAATGGGGGCTACAGTTTATAATCAACGCAAACTTGAAGAAATAATACCTTTCCTGCCCACCCATCATTCACTGTTTGAGTTTGTGGTGGAAAAGTCCTGTCTGCAAAAATGACTTTCGGTCTATTTCTTAACTCTGCATGTATTATAATTAGCTAAAGGCATTGAACAAATTAGTTTGTCCTATCTTTTTCCGGTCCCAAGGACAAGTGGATCATTTATGAAATATTTCACTCTGTATTATGAGAATTTAGCAAATGAATATGGAACCAAATATAAACACTTTATACCATATGTACAGTTACTTTCATAAGGCATTATCATGTAATTTTTATTGAAAAAGATTCGATATAATAAAGTCTTATTTTAAGATATATTTTCTTTCTCAATCCAAGATGTTTAGTTTATGAAAATATCATTTTTCTCTATGCTCTTTTGTATATATGCCAACATACACCTTGTGCTAGAAATATTTCATGGGAATTACAATTCTTTCTACTCGTATTTTCTATATAAAGGCATATACAACTTGGAGGCAGTGTTTCTGATGGAGAGTGGAATTCATAAAGAGCTTGTGTGTGCTTCCGTGCTCTGAAATCATATGAAATCTACTTCGAGAAGAAACTGATTTTGATTAAAAAACAAAACCAAAACTGCACCAATGCACAGCCAGAGGCTGACAATTAAAACTTGTACATAACCACATGAACATTGTATTTATAGAGTTAACATTTTTAAGGGTGATCAGTGCTGACATACAGTATTATACATTTGGCACTAATGTTTGCCATTGGTCCAGCAATTGGCAAAATTTGTTTCTATGTATAAATTTCTTTTTGAACATTAGGTCTGGCTAGACATATCTTCACTATTTATAAAAAATATTTAGACGGTAAGCTCACGTTGAATAACTAGGTCTACTGTGTTCTGGAAACTCTTCAGTAGCAACACAGCCTTTTCGTGTTCCATATGTACAAAACTGTGTCCATTCGCCTGCAAATACATGAATGCAATAGGTCAAGCAATGCAAACAGTTGTCATGACATCATGTTCCAATCACAACATCCGAGGAAGCATCAGGCAATGTGGTTCTCAGTTTCAAAACTGACAATGGAATTTTAATAATAGAAGCCATTGATTTTTACCGTATTTAACCCAGTGTTTTAATTCAACAAGGGTTTATCAAATTCTCCGTTATCTTTGCCCTACTCCTAAAGCCACAGAGTGAGTAGCAGATGGGTGCACTGGTGCAATTTCTGTTCAGTTCTGATGTTGTTTTCTGATTTTCTTTCACAGGTGCCTGGCTGAGCTGGCTGCTGGTTCTGTGTCACACTGGAACTGACATAATCTTGGCATAATATGACACATATTACTCTAAACACCCCCAGGAACTTAGAGTACTGCTAAATCTTACATTGAGCTTATAAAAAGCTCTTAATTTATGTGTTTCTTTATTAAATACTCTTTCATTCTCCTGTGCTTTATTGGTATATGCAAGTATTTTCATGATCTATACAGGTGGCCTTCGACCTCATGGAGTAAGCCTAAGGCAGGTACCCCTCAGTACTACAGCGTGCTGACAGTAGGAGACAGGACACACCTGCTGTCTCCTTGCTACCAACCAGCAAGGGAAGCAAACACTATTTATTTTAGCCACAATAAAGCTAAGGTGTTACATTCAAGTTTCAATGGGCTATTATTTGATATTTGTGTTGTGAAGAATGCTATTGGCTCTTTGCATTTCTCCACATGAAACAGAAAATTCCTGGAGTGACTATTTTTAATAGTATATGAAAGGTGGGTCCTGGAAGCTTTCACTCTTATGAAGCCCAAATTAAAACACAACTGTTTAGAAACTTGGCAGGAATACCTTTGGGTAACCCAGTGACCAGCAGTTATACCCCAGTTCCCTGCAACTGAGACACAGGGAAGTTCAAAGAGAAATGTCAGCAGAATTGGCTGTTGGGCAGGTAACAGCTGAATAACTGATTCTGTCTGTCGGCCTTCAGTGAAGTGATGCTCATATCAGGCTCGCACTGCCTTTGCTATTTTGCCTTACTTTTGCACTTTCTTAAACTACAATCCAGCGCCTTAACAGATCTCTTGAAAGTTCAAATGTGTTCCTGCCTTTAACTTCTTCAAATTGCAAACAGGACATACTTTGCAACACTACATAGCCTTTGAATTTAGGCAAAAGTCATCTGACATGTTTTATCACTGATAACACCTTGCCATTAGTTCATTAAAGTTGGGTGGATACGGATGGGATACAGGAGGCTCTAAGATACACCGCATTTTACAAACCTTACACAGCACATCTATCAATAGGGAAAATATGAGGACACCAAATGGAAAGCCCTGGAAATCCATATAATTTGAATAATAAGTTTGCTTTGAAGTAATGAAACTCAGCATATGCATTTCTTAATATTTATTAATGGTGATGTTTACTGAAGCTGGCATTTGCTGTCTCAGGGGCAAGAGACAGCAGTTGAGTAGAATCTAGGGCACATTCTACAGCTCTGATTTCTTGCTTGTGAAACTTAGACCATGAGGAAATAACCTGATGTTATTTCCGATTAGATGGTGACCGGGAATAGAGAACACAGCATGTGGAACCTTCTCTCTGCACTCATCTGTCCTCCTGCTCATGCCAGAAAAGTAGCAATTTGCCTCAAATATGTATTTGTTCTACTTTAGCTTTGAGGGATATACTGGCTACCTTAATGGCATCAATTTCCTCAAGTCATACCCTGATTGTGAAATTAAAATTTAACTTTAACTAATAGAGGTTGTTTTTGAGCTAGGGTCTTGCTATGTAGCTCAGGTTAGCTTTGACCTACCCTGTAGCTCTAAGATCCTTCTGCCTGGGTTTCCCAGGTGCTGAGATCACGGGTGCATGCAACCACACTCAGCATAGTGGAATTCTTGAGTTCAAAATTAACAATACCTTCGTGATCTTTTCAGATTCTTGTGTTTGTAGTCTCAAATCTATAGTTATGATGAATCCAAGATCTACTGAAAGTTTCTGGGAAATTGTAACAAATAACTTAAAGTTTCAAAGACGAAGACTCCTCTGTGGTCATCTATGGCATGAAGGACAAGTTGTTCACTGCTAGACTTGATGTAATATTAATGCTAAAAAAAGACAGTCAGTTCTGAGGGCAAGTGTGGCATAAAGCTCACCAAATTAATTACAGTTAGTTTTGAATGATGTGAGGTGTTTGAACAATATGGTAAATACTTCATTTACAAAACTTATTACAAGCCAGATGTGGTGCTGTACCCTTATAGTCACAACACTCAGGAGGCTGAGGCAGGAGGCTCAACTTGAGTTCAACACCAGCCTGGGCTGTAGAAGTGAGTTCAAGACCAGCCTGCAGTACATAAAAGATCCTATCTCAATCACCCCCCACAAACCCTTTCCCCCAAGAAGAAACAGCCAAAAAAATCCTATTACAGTGCAAGATAAATTGTTATTGCTCTCCCTCGACATACCCTTCATTCTGAACACACCTATCCCATCATTCTTGCAACTTTCTCAAGCAGTTCTGGAAGGCCTCTTACTAAGTGTCTTTGCCTGTGTGGCAGTGGCTGCCTCTGCGTCCTGAATTAACACAGAATGTGGACCCTTCGGGGTCATTTGGCCCTTAGGGAGGAGCCGAAATCACACGGTGCCAGACGCAGTAACTGAGGCGGATGAAGACCCCCCCCCCCCCACCATCGTGCTTCCTCCCGCTGCCTTCCGCTGGGCAGCGCTGCATAGCAGTACGCGCTGCTTTTTTGATCACACCTTGCACAGACACCCAGGAAAGAAGCCTTTCGGAACTGCTTCCAAATATAGCAAGAATGATGAGATGGGTGTGCTTGCCACGAGGAAGGGCATTTTGAGGGATGCTGAAAGAAATGTGACTTGTACTGTAAAAAAAATTAAAAATTTAAACATTTGCTGTGTTTTATCTTCTCTTGTATTTTATTGAAAGATTAAAGAAAGTTGGTAAACTCAATACAATCTTTCTTTCTTTTTCTTTCTTTCTTCTTTCTTTCTTTCTTTCTTTCTTTCTTTCTTTCTTTCTTTCTTTCTTTCTTTCTTTCTTTCTTTTTTCTTTCTGATAAAACTGTCTTTTCCGGTCCTGCTAGCCCAAGGCACTGTGATGGGCAGGGGGGACAAGAACAAAGAGATAGGAGAGAGAGGCTCCCAGCCAAGAGGGGAACTTCTGGAGCAGAAACAGCCGAGGAGCTACCACACGGATGCACAAGATGCCTTTTCCACAGCAAGCACTCAGCAAAGGCCAAGGAAGGCACTAGGACAGGTCCTAGTGAGGCAAAGGCCAGAGGGTGAACCTCCCAGGCAGCCAGTCCTTGGCCATGTGCCACCAGAGGGCCCTGGAGCTTGATCTGTTCCTGCCCCTGCAGCCCTCAGGATGTGAGCACTGGAGGAATATTTCTTGTCAATTCTGCAATCATTAGGGCATTAGAATTTTTTCTAAATGGGGCACATTTTGGTAAGAAGTTTTTAAAAAACATGCCAAAGAAAGACAAACAACCCCCACCCCCAAACCAAACCCTGCAAATACACACCATAGCCTTTAGCAGAAAAAGAAATCCTAAAAATAAGCTACTATGGCAGGGTTTTTTTTTTTTTTTTTGAAAGGGAGGAAGATAGTTCAAATAACCTTGGCTTCAAAAACAAGAGCAGTAACTAGATATGCAAAACACTTAGGAGAGTGAGAGAGAAGAAAAGAGAGAAGCAGGAGGTCAGGAGGAGCCAGGCAGACAGAGAGGGGCACACACAGAGGCCATAGAACACTCCCACACTCACAAAGACAGTGTGAAAACTCCCGGGGCAGGCTGATGCTATGGTCATAAAGGTAACAGGCATGCCCCAGACAGGCCTGGCCTGGGTTCACACAGGCTCGGGCTGAGAGAGCTGATCCATGCTATTCCTACATTCCTTCCTGCATTTCTCTTGATCTAGTACCTCAACAAAGTAGTTAGGCTGTCAATTTGAACTGACACTTGCCCAGCTCCGATGTTCAGCCCTCCCTGCTTTAAGACTGTGGCCCCAGTATCTCTAAATCTAATTATGCTCATTTTTTTTTTTTTTTAGTGGAACCAGGAATTAAACTCAGGCCCTTATGCTTGCCAGGCAAGTGCTTATTCTACTGAGCCATCTCCCCTGCCCTAATTTTGCTCTTTCCACTGGTGCAAAGCCATGGTTCGCTTTCTGATTCCTATGAGATTAATTTAATTAAGTCCAGAAATACTGGTGGAAATAACATTTAGCCCCAAATTAAAAGCTATACAGATGCTGAATCTCTTATTCTTACTACAGTTTCATTTCTGGCTTAATTGGGTTGTTATGGCTCTCTCTGAATTTTCCTTTTCAAAAGGAGAAAGACTAAGTCAGTCTTTCTGCTGGAGCAATACCAGGAGACTCACCAGAAAGGAGATTAAAAGGAAGGAAACTTTTAACAAGTAGAATCTATCAATTCAGCCCCTCATTAGACAAGGGTGAATAAAACAAGTAAGCATCAAATTATAATGCCAGAAATGGAAAATGCACATCTTAGAGAAATGGCAAACTTAGATGAGGAGACCATGGCATGTTAGTGGCATCTGAGGGGCTCAGAACCCACACATAGGACCTGTAGTTCGCAATGGGATTGGACAGAAGAGTTCAGGAAGCAAATTGAAGCAGCAGCTTCGGCAGCAGAAGCGGAATGCTGAAGGGTTTATAGAAAAGAAATTTAAAAGTGGGCCTTGTATTGGAAGGGAACTCTGACTAGGATAGCAGGCAGGAACTGCAGTGCTTGGCGCATAGAGAGCACAAGGCCAGGGTTGATGCTTACCTGGCATCTAGGAACATTTGCCTCAAGTAGGAAATGGTGCAACAAGACCCCGTGGTCCTTGCCAGGGGCTGGTGGACAGCTGGCTCTGCCTGATGGGCAAACTGAAAGGAAAGCTTTTCATGGATGTCTATGCACCTAGGGGAGCAGATAGGGAAATCTGGGTTCCTGCAAGATGTGGGCAGCAGGAGACTTGCAGAGAGTTGTCCTGAAGAGAGACCAAGGCAGAAGGTCATATGGTGACAGAAAATCTAGGACAAGAAAGTATTTCTCTAGTGGAACCAATTAACAAAATTTTCTGCAGCACAGAAGGAGCAGAGAGAAAAATAGACAGCTGAATTAATTCTGGGCTCAAAGGTCCTCTGTTTGTGAAAAACCAGTCTTCAAGAAGTAGAGAAGCACAACTGGGTTGGGACTCAGGCTGCCAGACCCCTCTAGCACCTCGCTCTCCACGTAGCTTCACAGAAGTAGACTTTAGCTTTTGAACTTTGTGTGTACAAGCAGGAATTTGATCACTGAAAACCCACAGTTTACAGAAGTAGAGCTGACTTCTCAGAAGGAAAGAAACAGATTGGTGCGTCAGATCAGTCAGCCCAACTATCCTTAGCACTGTCTATGTTTCTAGTTCCCAGAAATGTTTTGGGTGAATTTCAGAGCACTGGTAAACTTCAAGAGGCCCATAGAAAAGATCCCTGTCAGGGATGGCCTGAAACAGGCTTCAAGATATCAGACGCAATCTGAAGGAGTTGTTTTAGAAAGTTCTTTAAAGATCAAATGCCTTAATATATCAAGCGTCTGGCATGGGGTCTGGAACTCTACAAATAATAAATGTCTGCTGGTACTATGGATGTTACATCCTACGCTTTTCTAATTTTTAAGAAATACAATTTTGATTAAGACACAAAAAAGGAGAAAATATCAGAGGAATGAAAACTTTTTCTCTGGCCCTCACTTTTGGAATTAGGGAAATTAGGATCAGTGAGATCTCGTGTGTTATCTAGGATCACACAGTCATGGCTGCATGGGAGCTCACGTCACAGGACATGATTCTGCTTTGTGACTCAGTTTGCTTCTTCGGATGTTACAAGTTTGTTGTTTTTATTTTAGGTTCATGAAGCAAAGTCACTTTTTAAACAATATATAGCCCTTGTTTGGTATGAGGCATTGTGTTAGGCCTACGGCCAAGGGAGGGAGATGGCAGGGGGGCTGTAGAAGAATTTGACAGGAGAGCAGATGTCCCATCAGGCCTGCCACTGTCCCTTGATCCTGAGAACAGATGAGCTAGAAGAAGAATAGACACTGTTTCTGCTCCTGTGAAATAGGGCTACATCTTGGAAAGTTCAGATGGAGAATCAGAGAATTATGTTACTGCACTATTTGTAGGATTTTTCTAATTAAGGTAAAGAATAGAAGAATCTCAGTACTTTTACTAGAAGAATTTTATAGGGTCTTGTGTTTCTGAATAGAAAAGGCTGAGGAAATAAATATCTGGTCTTGGGCAAGAACAACTGCAGAGTATAAATTTATGGCCACTTTGAAAAGCAATATGTATGATGCACTTATACACAGTATTCTGGATATATGCACAGCGTAAAAGTGAAGGATGACATGGAGAAAAAGGCTAAGGTCATCAAAATGTTCAGTATTGTGCTGGTCTACAAATATGCTTCATGTAAACACATTATCAGATTCCAATAAAATGTGTTCAATTTTGAGGGAATTGCAACTGAATGAAAAATGAGAAACAAATGTGCGCCTTATTAAGTTTCAATGAAGTTAATAAGAAGACAATCTAGGAAGTGAAAGGATATTCTGAAAAATGTTATGTTTCAAGAATATGTGATTAATGAGCTTCTATATTAGCTGATTTGAAAGTACGAGAGAATATCTTCCTGTAGCCTTTCTTATCTCTGACAGATAGCTCTCTTTATCTCAGTTCCATTTGGCATTTTCTATGCCACAAAATGCTTTTAATTTTTCCTTTTCACAATTTAGACTGGAAAAGATTAAGGGTTAATAAAATAGTTTCAACTCCAACCAACAATGGAGCTTTGCAGTTATAGCTCCTTTATGTACTGTAAAACATACTTGGTTTCTGGATTTCTTCCTGTTATTCCTTCCTGGACTTATCTTTGAATTTCTTCTCGTAAATGCTTTGTTAAATGGATAAATAATCGATGTTTATGCCACAGAAACCTTCAGCACGAGGCTGTAATTCTCATAAGAATTCTGCTGTATTCTTATCCAAAGCTCTGAACTTATAAACTGGCTTTGGAGAGGATTTGGCCATAGGGTTTGTGTGTATGTTCAACAGCAAGGACACTGACAATCCTTTTAGATCCCCTGAGGGAAATCAGAGTTGAGACAGGGGCATGTGATTTTTGGTTGATGTAAGCTCTCCCTTGAGGGATAGACATTTAAGAGCACACATACTTGATAAATTAGATACATCTTGTTGCACTGACACTGGTACTCTGATGAATAGAGCCCTTGAGATGAGGAAAAACTAAAACATACAGCAAACAAACTAGTGTAAAACTTCATGGGATCCAATGCTGACAGCTAGGTTTTCTTAGAAAAAAGTAACACTACCTGGAATTAATTACCATTTCAGACAGTAATCTGATACAATACTGTCATTTAATATTGGCATACACAGGGACGGGGAGATAGCTCAGTAGAATAAGCAATTGCCTGGCAAGTGCAAGGGCCTGAGGTCAGTCCCTGGTTCAGAAAAAGAAATTGGCATATACAAAGGATTAAGTATACAGCATAATCAATGCTACATTGACTATAGGCTATGTCACTTAAAAGCTTTATATAAAATAATGGACTATAGACATTCATTTCTTAGCCCATGTGAAAATTTTACATTGCTCTTTGTAAATGTGAGAAAATCAGAAGTCTTAATGCTTTTATTGTCATGTTACCAAATTTTCCACAGAGTAAAGCATAAGTAAGATTTCTCTTGTATCCTTGGTATGTACATATATTGTAGATTGAGTGTCTCATGAATTCAGTCTCAAAAGAGACATGGCAATGTAGGCTACAGCTGAGAGCTGAAGACTTTGAGAATTACAGAAAGCTATTAATAAACAATAATTCTGAAAAACTTTACTTATATTTCTGCTCTGATTTTATAATGCCCATTTTCTTCTCATCAAATGTGCCAAATAAGCACCTCCAACAAATTAATTTCTTACTTTGATTTACAAGGCCATTTCCCAACAAGCTACATTCTATTCCTTTCATGTCTGTCACAAAAAGAGCAGGGAAATCAACATTTCATGTTCAAGGGACTCATTAATATAGCCAGTTTGGCTTCTATTTTTGTGGGGAGATTGCTCTTAGAAGACAGATCAGAGACTGGAGATGCAGCTCAGTGCTCGAGCATTTTGCCTGGAATGCAGGGGGCTGGCATTCCAATGCCAGTGAATGGGATGGATGGGTGGGTGTCTGGGTGGGCAGGTGGATGGAGAGGTGGATGAGTTGATATTTGGATGGGTGAATGGATGAATAGATAGGTGGATGGATAGCTGGCTGGCTGGGTGAACGGATGAATAGAGGGGTGGATGGATGGGTAGATGGATGGTTTGATGGGCGAATGGTCGGATGTGTGGATGGATGGATCAATGGATGGATGGGTAGATGGATGAATGGAAGGTAGATGGATGTATGAATTGGCAGATGTATGGATGGGTGAATCGATGAATGGTTGGATGAATGGGTGACTGACTAGGGCTCATTTTGTTCAGTGTTTGATACTTAACTCTTTCCTGTATTTCTTCATCTTTTTTATTCTTTGTGTAATTTTTATTACGTCTATGCCTGTATGAGAACAGGAACTTAAAAATGCAATCCCTGTCACTTTGTTTTCATTGTTTGGCACAATGGTTTTTACATAGCAGGTATTTGATGCATATTTCAAAATCAATAAATAAACCTCTAAAATTTGCTCGAGAGAATCAACATTGTAAAGTGGGAAGAACCCACATTTAACATCTGTCAACCACAGCTTCTTGGCAAGGTTGAGTGATTTTAAATAAATGCGTAATTAATTTTATTTTCCTATCAGCTAAACTAAGGAGGACAGAACCAGCCTAGTGTACTTGATTGTCTTTATTGGCCTTCATGTTTTCCTTAGGATGTGAAATATTATTTAGGATTTTCAAAAAGGATTTTCTTAAATTTTCATTAGCTATCTGTGATAGAACTTTACAGTACTAAGTACAAAATTATATGTATAATGATATGCAGTAAATTGCTGGTACATAAAACCAAACACTTTTAAATTCATTTTTTGTTGCTTTTTAATCACACTGTTAACACATTTCATTTTAAAGAAGAAATATTTTTTTTCCATTTTAAGGTCATCGAGAGAAATTATAAACATCTCAGAAAAAAGATTATGTAAACTCTAACCCTTCATAATGACTCATGGTAAGAATTACAAGTGTCACCACTTTCTAGGAGAAAATCATTCATGTGATTAGTTTACTTCTTTAAAAACACTTTGAAAAATGGGAGTAGTTTATAGGCTCTGTGAGAAGGGAAGGTTGGCTGCTTACACATGTGGGTAAAAAGAGGTTTATAAAATTTCCAAGGTTCTTCCTGCACTGAGCAAGTACACTGAGATTTTTAAAACAAAGGACAGATTCTGAGGTAGCCCTGACACTTACTTGACCAAAGAATTCTTTTATCTCCTTCTAAGGTATCTTAACAGATGCAACTAAGAAATACTAGTCTATGCAGAATGATCTGTCTTCTGTACTTTATGGATATATATATTATTTTATTTATTTATTGACCAGGAATCAAATTCACAATCTTGCACTTGCCAGGCAGGCACTGTGCCTCTTAGCTATATCTCTGGCCCCACATTTTCTGTTTTTTGGCTTTTTGCACCATGGGGCTGTTGGCCTTGACTTTTTGCTTTGTGCAATGTTCTTGGGCCCAGAGGTATCACCTCCGTGTCTGGAAAACTAGGCAAAGACTAGAGATCAGGTAGTCCCAATAAAAAGAGCAAAAACAAGATGCTGGCCCTTCCTCCACTGCCCCAGCTGGTGGGAGAGAAGATGCAGTGCTGGAGCCCCCAGGGAGCTCTGGGGTGCAGGAGGAGGAAGGTGGCAGGGAGATTCATACTTTCATAGGAGGATTTCATGTGGGTATCACTAACTCTCTATACATTATTTAATTTCTCTTTTCCTGCCAAAATTTGGCTTGTGTTTGGAGAAGGGGTAGGTGAATCCCAGGTGTGGGGTGCTACACTTACAGGAGCTTCAAGGCAAGACTGTAAGTCAAACTGTTAACTGTCAAGCACAATTCATCCTTTCTTTCAATCTAGTCATCTTTTCAGCAGCGTGACTACAACAAATAGATTTTTATATTATGATATAACGTACATTGTAAGGAGTATGAGTCAGATTACATTTGTAAACTGGAAATAACATTAGGGAGAAGAAACTACACTATTTGGATAACAAAATTACCATTTTCATAACGGGTTCCTATTGACAAACTCATATAGCTCCAGCCAAGAACACTTTTTAAAGATCTGTGTGTGCTTTTTCTCTCCTTCTTGCATAACTCAACCTTATAGAAAGTGGGCCTGCAAAAGTCTCATTCTCCTGCCCCAGGCTCTTTTCACGTTTCCGTGTCTTACAGGCAAATTCACACTACCAGCCACTTGACTGCACTCATTAATTTTAGTGTCTCTGCTGGGAAAATGATAGAAAAATGAAGTGACTGCTTTAATTACTACTATCTCTTCATGCGCACATCTTTAAATAATTCAAGTAATATGGTAATAATGACATAGCAGAGTCAGACAGTGGAGGAAACAGTTACAGGAAAAGAAAACCCTTACTTATGTAATACATTTTGGCTTGAAAATTTTGAGAAAATCTCTCAGAAAGAGAGAAAGCTCTTCTTTTGCTATCATATGCCTTTTTGCTGCTGGGTTACGTCAAACTCAGTAACAGGAATTGCTGGAAGCCTTTAGATTTTGTTTTTCCTTTTCTCCTGTTTTGTTCAGACTGTTTGCTGCCATTAAGCTTTGTAAAGAAATGTGCTCAAGTGAGAACACACAAACTGATCTTGTTAGTGTTGCACAACTCCGTCGCTAACCCATTTTCTACAGCATTCTTCAAACCAGGAGTCCATAGTATTACCAAGAATTAAAAATCTGGATCTCTCTCTTAACTGTGATTCTCAAAAGCTTTGTTCAGAGGAAGCAATTTTTATTTCTTCCCTTCAGTATAACTGGCCACTTTTGCTTTTCAACTGATATGAGGGAAACTGTAAATATAGCCATTTATTTTAGCTCTATGCATTTTTTTTGGAAAAGAAAACAGACTTTGATTTTATTGTACTAGATACACAAATGAGTTCTATAGCAAGAACATAATGTCACAGCCTCCATTGTCCTTTGTGGGGAGGAGAGTTATCCTTGGCTTTTAACTAACAGAGCTTATAATTCCTTCTTATATTTCCTATTAGGTATGTACTCTTACATGTTTCTCCTACTGCTCTAAACCTCTAAGATTGGTAATACCAACTCTCTTGTCCACATACACAATCTTTGTAACATTTCAGCTGCAGGAAAGACTCCAAGAACACCCCACAAGTAGACATTCACTTCTTATTTTTCCCCCTGCAGGGCACGTACACTTTTGTCATGATGTATCTGTAAATTTCTTTTCTGAATCTAAGTTAGAAGAGAAAAATCTTTCTATCACTACCTCAGTCATGGATGAAAGCTTCTCTCCAACCTTTCCTGAAGATATAGATTGGTTTTGCACTTAGCCCAGCATGCAGATAGGAAAGAGCAGAGATTTTCCCCCCAGAATCAGAGATTTAAAACAATTTCTTTGAAATTCAGTTGGGGTAGGGAGAGAAAAAGAGGGCCTAGCTTTTTCCTTTGTCCATAAGCAGCATTTCCAATTGTTAGGGGATTAAATTGCTTTGTTACTATTTTTTTTTGGTGGAACAGGGATTGAACTCAGGCCCTTGTGCTTGCCAGGCAAGCACTTATTCTACTGAGCTATCTCCATGGCCCTTGTTTTGTTACTCTTGATGCCCTTTTGCAAATTCATAAAATTCTCAAACAGTGGAAATTTTAAACTGGCAAGGAGCTCTGATATGCACTACAGTTCATTTTACACATAATAAAGCTGACACCCATAGACCTGATATAAAATGCTATGATCACAGATTAGTTAAGCTACCAAAAAAAAAACAAAACAAAACAAAACAAAAAAACATAGAACTTCTCTAGTAAAATGGCAGAGAAATAAATTAGATCACTCTGCATGTCTCTTTTGGTGCAGTGTTCCAGCGTAAAAAGCCCTCTTCTGCTCTTGTGCTCGGTCTCTGAGGACTCAGGCTGGATGGTGTTTCATAATGATGTCATCACAGCTGGGGTTGGGGAGCCCCTTGTCCTTTCTGGGCACCCTCAGTTTTGAAAAGGTGAATAGCTGGTCAGGATTTGACTAACTTTAAATATTTCCAGTAAAAGAGTCAATGCAGTCTTGCTGCGTGTGTATGTACATTGTGCTATAAATGGTCTCTACTTGCTAGGACTTTCTAAGAAAGCTCAGCAAATAGTTGGCAGAGATCTCCTAGGCCTGAGTTGAGAGGCTCTGTGTATGCCTTTTTTATAACTGACTGAGGAAGCTTTTCCCCCACGTGTCCTGTGTCCTGCACCTATATCTCCACTATACTATGTTTTATAATTGCTACAAGTGGCCAAAATGTCAGCAATTTCAATCTATAAATAGTCCAATCTATTTACACAGTAAGAAATTTCTGAGGTCAAAGGAGTGGATCTTAAATACACTGGCTATATTTAAAACTCTTTCCCTTAACAGTAGGAAATGATTAAGCATCTATTACATGGGAAGTTAATTTGGAAAAAAGGGAGCTAAAAGCAAAATAGACAAGGTTAGCCAGGCATTCAGCTCTTCTGGAGTGGCCCTTTTCTGACATGCAGAAGCTTAAAATAATTAACTCTTGACAAATCAAAGCTGGACCTGTCCTTCTCTTACATTTAATGTCATATGGATGCCCTCTGTGGGCACTTAATTACTTTTATTTAATGACCACATGTGAGTTCATGTGTGTGTGTGTGTGTGCATAATTCTTCTCATGCACATGGTTTGGATTAAGCAAGTGTCCTCAGGTGCTTGCAGACAACACTTTTGGAAGGTGACTGAGCCAGGGCAATGTAGCAGACTTGCGTTAGGAGGAGGTGGTGCTGGCGAAGGGGGTCTGGGTGGAAGAGGCGGGTCCCTGGAGTGAGAGAGCTCCCTCAGGCTCCTCCCTTCCCGCTGCTTCCTGTGCATCAGGAGGCGAGCAGCTCCCCTCCGCCTCTGCCAAACCCTCTGCTGGTCCTTCCTGCCCAGAGCCAACTGATCGTGAACTGTGAATGTGAACTAAAATAAACCCTCCTCCTTCAAGTTGTGTCTCAGTGATAAGAAAGTGACTAGGACAATTATCAAATGATCCACGCTAGCATGTGCCAGGTGCTAGGGACTTTCGATTCTGTCAGACTGAATTGTTTCCTACCCGTCTTTCAATGCCAAAATTATAAAGGCAAAAAAGAAATAGGACGAGGACTTATCTCCAATCATTTCACGCAAACCACTTGGCTTCATAACATAGGGATGAATTCACCTCAAAGCTAAAATTTGCATGCAGGGCTTTGGTCTGTCTTACCTGAAGAATCTTGTCGCCAGGCTGTAGTAGGTTGGATGCTGGCCCATCAGGTTGAACCCTAGTAACAAAGA
Organism: Ctenomys sociabilis; assembly: GCA_004027165.1. Classification (NCBI taxonomy): domain Eukaryota; kingdom Metazoa; phylum Chordata; class Mammalia; order Rodentia; family Ctenomyidae; genus Ctenomys; species Ctenomys sociabilis. Next base: position 43,801 of record PVKA01001337.1, on the reverse strand, counting down.
TACCCTATAAGTCAGAAGTGACAGAGGTTAGGGCTCGTTACCAACAACCAGGGCTACTGCAATCAATCTGCATTCACAGAGAAAACAATGAGCATAGATCTTAACAAGTTTAAGCATGCCAGCTCTAAAATTAATATCATGTTTTAGGAAAGGTACCACTCTTCAAAACAAGTTTCAGAAAACCAACATGTTTGCTTGCACAAAAAGCTCATCTTTAAAAGTGAAACATTGATTTGCAAATTGATCTCAGGTCATTTCTAACATTCCTTTCATTCTTCTTTTTCCTTCTTCTTTTTACCCTCTTTATCTCTTTCATTTTTGTTTTTCTCACCATACTTGAAATTAAACCCATGGCCTGCACCTTTAGTCACGTCCCCAGTCCTTCTTAAAATTTTGAAATAAAGTCTTGCCAAACTGTTTAGCTGGGCACGCTGAACTCCAAGGCACAACCATCCTGCCTCAGCCTTCCAGCGTGCTGGATGGCAGGGATGCCCCTGCACATCCAGCTCAAAGTATTTCCTTCCTAAAATCATTAGATACACAATTCCCAGCCATCTCTGGAATACATTATTATTTGCCTTAGGTTATTCTACATTGAAAATGTTAACTATTTGATAAACTAAAAAGTCAATGTTTATATTAGTTCATTTTAATGAGTTAGTTACTGCACATATTATTGTAGGTTTTACCATAACACACACATGGACGAATTGAACTTGAGATATATCCATTATATATTTTATCTTGCTGATGAGATCTTGCCAAATCACCAGGTTGCCTGGCTGAGCTTCAAACAGGGCTCTCACCTTGAATGGAGTGTTGAGAATATGCATGTGTGTGGCCACCTCGCCCTGCTCAACATGGATTTTTAAATCAATTCTATGTTTACATAGTTCTAAATCCCTAAATTGATTTAGTTCATAAAAGTCAAGTTGATTTTATTTATCACCCATGCAAAGGGAACATTTATTGAATGTCTATCACGTGCCGGCCTTGTTTGCCAGTGCTAGACAAATAAACAAAAAAAATAGTTTCTGACTTCAGTGAGCTCACAATTCAGTGGGATACCAGTAAAGAAAAAAATTACAAAGCAGCATGACATGCATTATGAGAGAGGCAGAACAGGAGGTAGGAAATGCCATATTCTTTCTGCTTGGTGTCTGGGTTTCCAAGGGAAGGAGCCTGCTGACTGCTCAACCCTAAAGAATGACCAAGGATGCTCACACCTTCAAGGAGAGGAGGACATTTCAGGCCCAGGCAGCAGCATGCCATGACCAGCACTGTGAGCTTGGGAAGCTGCCAAGAGTGACAGCGAGGATGGCGATGGAGGGCAGCGTGGAGGGCCTGGGATGTGCCAGGCCTGCTCTAAGGGCGGGTCAGGGCCAGGTCAGGGCGGACTCTCTCAGCCCTTCTTCTGCTCAGGGTGAGAAGCAGAAGGACTTCATACCTGATCATGACAAGGTTTTAATTGACATCCAAAGGATGGGTGAAGAATGAATAAATAAAGTGAGGTCAAGGGGGTTATTACTTGACAACAAAATGAATGAAGTACTGATCCCCCAACAACACAGGTGAACCTTGACAATGCTATACTAGGGAAAGAAGCCAGTCCCCAAAGGTCCCACGTGGTAGAATGCCATTTACACGGAAAGCCAAGGTCAGGCAAATGCAAAAGAAAATGCTGAGTGCTGGCCAGGAGCTGGCCATGGCGAGAGTTTCCACAGGTTCTTGCCTCTGCCTTGTCCACACCTTCATTTTCCTTCTTGCAAATCTATCAAATTCGGGGGCTCACCAAGGTTAGCCAAGTGCTCCACCCCTGAGCCGTGCCCATCCAGTGCTGTACCCCAGCCAGGCATTTTGTTCTGAAGGTACTTAGTCGTGTACTTTAAATGTATAAACTTCACGGCATGTGAATTACATCTCAATTCAACTCTTATCAATTTTTAAGTTCCTGAGAATTATTAATAAAAATACAGGATAATATTTTAATAGCCTCACCTTTCCTTTAGAAAAATCATGTCATTTGCTCTTCTATAAACTTAATGACTCTCATGGAAACTCCGAACTGTGCATGTCTATGTAAGTGGTTTAACAAACTCGAATGAAACTACTTATATTTTAATTTAATATTTCAGATCTCTATGAAACTAATTTAAAGCTTTCAAATGATCTTATGGTTTTTGATTTTAATATTTTCCTTCTTATTTAAAAATGAAATGGGAGAGACATCAGAATCTCAAGAGAATTTTACAACTTCTAACTGTAATTAGGTTTCTAGAACTAAGATAACTGAAAATGCTATCTATATGCACCAACAAGTTTATCATTATATTGCTTGTAATTACAAAACACAAACTTCAGCCACAGTCTAATAGCAGTGCATTAGTTGAAGAAATTTTGTTAAACCTATACACTAGGATACTATTTGGTTATTAGAAATGAAGTCCTAGAAGACTGATACAGAAATACATGAATGCTTAGTAAATAAAGAATTTATAAGCACTGAGGTATGATACTATTTATGTTGAAATCTGTTTATGTGTCATTTCAGTTACTCTTCTCTTGTTGCTGGGACAAATACCCAACACTCAAAATTAGGGAAGGAAAAGTTTATTTAGTTCACAGTTAGTGGAGGTTTTAGTCAGTACTTAGCTGGCTCCAGCAGGGCAGCATGTGGCAGAGGGCAGCCTTTCCTGGAGGCAGTGGAGAGCACAGAGCACAGGGAGGGGAGCAGCTCAAGCCGCTGGCCAGCCTCCCTCCTCCCGGAATTGTAATACAGATCACCTGCCACAGGGCAGGCGTGGCACCCACACCCACAATAATCATAAACTCCAGGAGCTGCCCCATGACTGCATGAGGCTTTGGGGGGACACCTAGGCACATAATGTGTATGTCTGTGTGAGAACATCTGAGAGTGTATATTGGTGTGAATGCACAAAAACATCAACAGCAGTTACTCTGGGTAACAGGAACATCAACTTCTTTGGAAAACTGAAACAACTTTGCTGAATTTTAGGTTCCTGGCAGTACAATTAAGAATGATGTTTAAACATCTTTTGCCAGTTTAACTATAAAATAGCCAATACCCAAGAAAAAAAATCTAGTTATTTGAAAAAGGACAATTAAATTAAGGCTGAATGACTACTCCACCAGCTCACTGAATGGCACTGGTGACAGTAACAGAGCCCCCACAGCCCCCCCGCACTGGGGATGCAGCTCCCAAACTCCACCTTCCACACAGCTGAGTATACCATCAGTTCCCCCCCTGCCCTGTAGATCCTCTCTGTGGCATTAGGTCTCTACACAATAAGCAGGATGACATTATTGGCCCAAGTAAGTCCTCGTGTCTCTGGTGGCTTAGAGAGAGGTTGTTCTGATTCTTCTTTCACCCTAACAGTCAGAGTCTCTGCTGCTGCATTAATTCAGATTGCTGTTCACCAGGTGCAGTTGAATATGGTTAGTGGGAACCCAGTCCATTGGGGCTAAATTAATTGTACCTCTGCATCTGTATGGCTGGGAAGAACTCACAGCGCTCTGCAACGTGACTACTGAAAGAACCCCAACATGGTGTCTTCCTACTAATTCTCACCTCTTAATGTCCCCCTGATTCCCAGTAGTGCCAAGCTGGGCCTGAGCCTGGATACACGGGCCTTCAGTGGTCCCTTGGGACCCAAGTATTGCCTATCATTGCTGTTCATCCTCTGTCCTTCTGGGTGTAAAAGCCAAGTGCCAACAGTAGGCTTTTCTTGGCCATCTGTCCCTAACTCCGGCTGCCTTTGGCTGAGAGACCTTTCATTCATGGACTTCAGATAGCTCCCTGTCTCTACAGGTGATCTGGCAGGTTTGATTTCATCTATCACACAGCTCTGTGGGATTCAACCGCTGTTTTATAGACTTGCTTTCAAGTTTATTTTTATGGAGGTCTCAGTTTTTTAAAGCATTGATTGATTTTTCCTAAAGCTTTGTTATTTCTTTTAAATCAATAAATTTCAACAACTAAGAAACTGCTACTGCCCATTAGTATACTTTCTATTCTCTGAGCATCCTATCAGCCGGAGTGTTGTCATGTGAGTGGAACCCAATAGCAGTGAGGGCTTCATTTGATAATGGTCCGTGGCACTCATTATTTGTGGAGGTGAAATGCTCCCCAGAAGACTTCCACAAAGGCTAGCACTTGAATGTCATGCTGTATTTATGTCTAGAAACATTGCCATGAGAAAGAAACCAGCTAAATCCAAGTCCATTTTGCAGTCTGTTATGACGAAGTGGTGGAAATATAAAAACTTTAACATAGCTCTGAAAAAGTTTGTCATGGTAATGTGTCACCCTTCCAACCAGTTCATGTTTTTGAGACTTCAAAGAACACTTCAGTGCTAATGACAGAATTTGGCAGGAAATCACAATACACTCTTTATATTCTGAATATTGGAAAATGAGCTTCCTACTTATGGAGACTCTTAATGTTTCCAAATCTGAGTCTGCCTTGTGGGTATCAAAGATCCAAGTGGGGGAATCTTATCAACCATATAACTGTGCTGGCAAGAAGCAAGACGTTAAGTTCCTTGTAATATTCAGTAGAGTGCTAACGTGGGATAAATGCACCACAGTCAAACCTACCGAAACAACTTATTATCTAAAGTTATGAAGTAAATCATCTTATGGAAGAAGGGAAAAAACCTCATCCCTTCCAACAGGGCAGAAATGTAATATAGTTCTACTGCTGCTATAGCACGTATCACAAACAGTGGCTTAGAGCATCACAACCTTTTTGTCTTATAATTCTGTTGGCTAGAATTCTAATATAGGTCTTACTGGGCTGAAACAGATGTTGGGATGGCTGAATTTTAACAACAAGATGCCTTTGTGACAGTCCATTTCACTCTGCCTTTTCTTTTTCCTGGGAATTCCCCCACTTCTCTGCTCATGGCCCCTTCTGTCCATGAGGCTTGGAGTGATGCAGCTCTCTGGCTACTTTGCAGCTGTCACATCTCCCTGTGACTACCTACAGCTGGGAAAGAGTCTCAGCTTCTAAGGGTCCATCTGAATAATCTGGCATAATCTCCTCATCTCAGGTTGCTGACTTCGTGACATCTGCAAAGTCCCCTTTTCTATATAAGGCAATATTCATAGGTTCTGGAAATTTGGATGTGGGTGTATTTAGGATGCACTGTTTTCTGTCTACCAGGCTGAGGAAGCAATGGTTAGGGACACAGCCCTGGAGTAGTCTGTTTTTGCCATTACAAACTGGCACTCTTGAGCGAGTTAACTTCTGGGTGCAAAATTCTTCACCATTAGTAAAATGGGTATGGTATTGATACTTAATGAAGCAGTTATAAGGGAATGAATATATACAGAACACTTACATGCCATTCAGTACAGGGTCAGTATGTGTTCCTATAAGGACTGAAAGCCCAAAAGTCAAGTTATCATCCATGGTCTCTTTTTTCAGAGAGCCTGTGAGTCACCAACTATACCAGAAATTTTTAGGGGGGGCGAGAGGAAGGGCTACGGGGTGTTCAGGGTCTGACTACTAGATGGGACTAGTAGTGATCCGCCTGTTTACAGCCTTGCAAGGGCTGAGATTGCAGGTTTTCGCCACCAGGCCCAGTCTCAGTTGCCCTCTCAGGGGGCCCTGGGGGCGGAGCCAGCATGGTGGGTCCGGGGATGAACCTCGCCCCCGCTACCCCCCGCACATGCCCCTGGGCCTGCTTGCAGGTGCTTTAATCCGTTGAGCTGCTTGGCCAGCTCTTTCACCAGATTTTTGAGTAGAAAATTCTGCTTTCTTTTATTGTGTGGAGAACACAGAAAGGACAGCCTTTGTCATCTCTCCCTTGAATTCTCCATGCTAGGAGATTCGTAACTCTTATTTTGGGAGGGGACAGAAAGAGGACTAGCTAGTCCCTTGTGCCTCATCTGTGGTTTCCTTGCAGTGGCAGTGTCTCTCATTGCTGTTCATCCTCTGTCCTGACATGGATTCCATCAGCAGTGCTGTCCAGCGCCTCTGAATACCATTTGAAGCTCCCGCCTTTAGTAGCTTAAGGTAAGAAGCATCAGCTCTTTAAAGTAATGGTTGTTAGAATCTATTTTGATTAGCAGTGTGTGGCTTTCTTCAGGGGACTTTTCTAATGTCAGTCATCTCCTGAGCAATTGTCAATTTCCTTAGAGCATCAAGCTGAACGGCTTCACTCATTACCAGGTCTCCAGGCTACCTTGCAATGAAGTGACATGGAAGTGGGTGGAAAGTTCTCTCCAAAGAGTGGGAGTCTGCAGCCCCAGCCAGCGAGCTGCACTTGGAGTACTGGAGACACTGTTCCCACGGGCTTGTGCATCACAGAAGGACCCCCAAAGGTCTGGATAAAGGTGAACCTAGACACTGCTGGCTAAGTGCTCCGCAGAGCCATGACCCCGTACCACTTCAGGTTTCTGTCCCCTTTTTAAAGCAGTATTTCTGCAAGTCATACATGACTATTCCAAACATAGTCATCATGGGTTCTTGAAACTCTTGCTTTTTACATGCAATTTTGTAAAAGGGCAAGTTCAGGAGACTGCTCATAGCCATTAGACCTCACCTTGTCTTACTGGTTACCTGCCCCCACACTGCTGGACATAAACCCAGGGGCTGGAAAGTTTCTCTGCAAGGCCAGCTCTTGAACATTCTAACTTTGGAGGAGAAAAAAAACATTGTTTTTTTTTTAATGATGAAGGTGAGTGACTCTGACAGCCTCAGCTATTGTTAAGTGTAGACACCGAGATAGAATTTGTCTCAAGAGACCTGCAACTTCATTTTATGAAATGTGCTTTTCTTTAAAATTCTGAAAAGCTTTAGCTATAGCTTATGCTAAGAAACTGGCTTTAAGGATGCCTATGTCTCCAGTTAAAATGCTATACTGTTATAGTTTAGAAAAGGTTAAATATTTTAGAATATAGTATTTCATGCTTATATGATCATAAAGGTCTAAAAGGATTTCTAGAGGAAAAGCTGACTCATGGAAATAACAAAGAGAGCCAGATATGGTGGCACACACCTGTAATCCCAGCACTTGGGAGGCTGAGGCAGGAGTGAGTTTGAGGCCAGTTTAGCTACAGAATGAGTTCATGGCCATCCTGCATTGCATAGTGAGACCCTCTTTCAAAAAACAACTATAAAAAATAAAGAAAGAAAATAACAAATAGAAGGCTGATAAGATAGCTCAGAGGTTTAAAGTGCCTGTTTAGGCAAAAGTGAAGGGACTTAGATTTGATCCCCAACACTGTACGCTGTGCCAGCCTCACCCCCAGGTCAATCTGAGCAGACCATAAAAAAAAAAAAAAAAAAAAAAAAAAAAAAAAAAAAAAAAAAAAAAAAAAAAAAAAAAAAAAAAAAAAAAAAAAAAAAAAAAAAAAAAAAAAAAAAAAAAAAAAAGACAAGAGAAACCTCTTCATTTGGAGTAGGGGAGATAGTTCAGTAGAATAAGTTACTTCCTGGCAAGGGTAGGGTTCTGAGTTCAATCCCTGGTACTGAAAGAGAAAAAGAAAATAGCAAATAAAACTACAGTCAGTAACTCTCTCAAGGGTTACTTTTTCTGAAAATATGACAAATATTAATTTATTGCGCTATGGGCAAGTTAAAGCTATCTTGTATTTTGCAAAAGAAACATTAGCCATGCATAATGCATTATATTCACCTCGTGTCTATCAGAAAGCCTGGTGCATTAAACAAACTTATCATCACTAGTGTTTCTCTCCAGGAATCAAAAGTGTGATAGTGAAATATTTTAATGTTAACAGCTATGCATCAAGTTTTAGGCTCAATTTGTGAGTTTAGCAGCTGAGGAGTTTTTATGTAACTAGAGATGAGAATAATTTCACGGTCATTAGGAAAATAAAAGAGAAGGGAAGGCAGGGAAGAAGCCAGAGGTGGAAGGAAAAGAAGAGAAAGAGAGGAAGAACACCTGAAGCAATGCTTCTGAGAGAGCCGAACTTCACACAACAGTGAAATGCAAAACCCTTAAGAGATGAGCAACAGAGATCATCACTTGAAAAACCTCAGAAGTCTGAGATGAATACAAATTAATATTCTACAACTCATCAACATTTTCTAAACATTTTACAAAAATCTTACCAATAGACATTTAAAGGAATTTCATAAATGAATTATTTGTAATAAATTAAAGATTAAAATAGAAACCACTTGTATGCTTTTGTTAAAAAAATAATGAGGCCCTGAAGCAACCAGGAAGTGAGTGAAGCCCAAAGGCAGTGACTGGGAGAGTGCAAGAGCCTTAGAGGGGATGGGGGCTCTGCAGAGAAGTGTAGTGTCCTGGGGGGGCATGGTGTGGTCTTTGTCATCACTGTAAAAGGGGCAGGAGGAGAGGAAAGAGGAGGGGGGAGGTGGAAGAAGGGGGAGGAGATAGGGAGGGAGGGAGAGAGAGCGGCAGACAGAGTGATAGAGACAGAGACTGAGACAGATGGAGACAGAGACAGAGAGACACAGAGACAGAGACAGAGACACAAAGAGACATAGAGACAGAAAGAAAAAGAGACAGGCAGAGAGAGACACACACACAAAAAGACAGAGTGACAGAAACAGAATATCAAATTAAAGCTCTTCTAGGATGGTAAAAGCATCCCCTCCCTCCAAAATACAAGCAAGTTAATACTAAAATATTCTTTTTTATTATTCTTTTATTGAAGAACAAATAGCAGTGAGACAGTTTCAAGACAAATTAACAGGGCAGATTCGATTAAAATATTCTTTATAATTATAGGCTGCTTTCTTTTGTGGGAACATAAGAGCCAAAAATTGGTTTATTTTATAATTACATTTGAATTTTATGAATTGCTCCAGCATTACCATTTTATCTAGCATTTAAACATCGAACCTATTCGATGCTTCTTAGTGACAGCAAGTACATTTATATGCTGTTTATTTCTTGCTGAACTTTTTTAGCTTAAAAATGAGTTTCCTTTATTAATTGTCATGCTTTTTTTTAAAAGTCAGTGGTGATAGTTATGCACTTACTGTCTTTCTAGGTTTCTGGCCTGGATGCAAGGAGAACAAGACATTTGATATTTATTTGGTGAGTCCTAGAAAGCCTGCGTCTGACAGGACAGGGTAGGCTTTGGCTTGCTGTGAGACGCCTCACTCAGAGCTCGCGAACCCGGCTTCTCTTCGCAGCTTCCCACGCGGCGTTTCATGGCAGAAGCTATCAGAAAGGAGAGTGGATGGCGCGGCTGCCCGGATTCCCCTTCCTAGCGATCCCTAAAATAGCACCAGTAATCAGGTTGCTAAGGTTCCGCCCCTGCAGGCGTCCTCGAGTCCCTTCCAGTGTGCGCCTCTGGACGATCCCCGAGTCATTTCAGAATCACAAACTGAAAAGCGATGACTCCAAACTTCCTTCTTGCTTATGCTGAAATAAGGATTCTGAAGTGAGAAGGCCTTGGATGCAGGCTCTATTTAGCGGGACTATGGTTCTTATAGGCTTAATATTATTTTATCTGACGAATACTTTATGGTAGAGTTCAGATGGCTCTAGAAGCACTTCTTACAGGTGGCAGTGAACTCAGGCAGTCAAAATGTGCAGCGGCAAATGCTTGGCAGAAGCTAACTTTTCTCTTCCAACATCATGCCGACTGATATAGAGAATCTTAGACCTGGACACGCCCGGCAGTGTGGGTCAGAACGTAGAGGCAGGGCTTTTTTTTTTAGTTTCTACATTTTTATGTTACTTTATATAACAATATTTTCACTTACATATTAAAGGCTTCGGTTAAAGAGAACAGGACACACCTGAGACTGAGAATATATTTGGAGGAGGACAGTTTCTTTCTTTCATATTTATTTATTTATTATTTTATTTATTTATTTATTTTTTGGCAGAACCGGGGATTGAACTCAAACCCTGGTGCTTGCCAGGGAAGCACTAGCTCTACTTAGCCATCTCTCTGACCCGTGATTCTTTCATTGTTAAACATTCAATCTGAATTTATTTGTTAGGGTAAAGGGACAGGAAGAGGAAATGCTACAATGGAGCTACTGTTTTCCCTATTTTTTAAAATTAATATTTATGGATACAATTTATTTATTTAACACAGGGTCTACACTGCCCAGGCTGGGCTCGAACTTCAGGGCCTTTTCGAGACACATAATGATAATATTCCTCATTGAGAATAATGTGTCTTGGTTTTTTCTGTCCTTCCATTCCTCTCCCCCTCTCTACAACCCTCCCCCCCTTTCTTTGGCAGAATCCAGGATCAAACTCAGGACCTTGCATTTGCCAGGCAGGCACTTATGCCACTGAGCTATCTCCCCAACCCTTTCCTCCTGCTTTACAAAACTTTTCTTTCCTTCTTTTCCTTTCCCCTTCTGTCGTTCCCTCCTCCCTCTCCCTTCTTCCCCTTCTCTTTAGGACATTTTCTTCCCATTTCCCCATATCTATTACACATTTTGGTCCTTATTTACCTTTTCGGTTGCTCACACCAAAGAAACTGTACAATGCTTACACGTCTGTGTCTGATTTATTTCACTTCAGAGTGCATTCTCAAGGTGCCCCCATTCGGATAGAAACGGCTCGGGTTTATGCTCTGTATGGCTGCGTGCACATCAAAAGGAGTGAGAACCTCCACTCTGCCTGAGTCCTTCATTTTCTCTGTTTCCTTTCACATTCAGAGAACTGAAGTGACCATCAATTGTGTGCGCAATTCAGACAAAGCCACCGCAGGTCCTTCTTTTGAGACAGGGTCACACTATATAAGTTTAGGTTGGCCTCAGTCTCTCTGGGATCCTCCTGCCTCAGCCTCCTGAGTGCTGGGATTGCAGGTATGTGCCACCACATCTGCTGGGTCTTTCTTGTAGAAAAGGAAAAATCAGTTTCTCAAGTCTATATACGCTACAAAATTAGGCATCTGAGACCAGGAGGGAGCACTCCTTGACCAATACAGATAAAGGAAAAATACAATTGTTCCTCTCTCACTTTGTCTCAATAAACAAAGAGACAAACAAAAATGAAAACATGATTTTTTCTTTAATCACTTTAATGTTTAGTCCGACACTAAAATGGCTGCATATTTCCTACTAAAAATATTCTTGGGGGTTAAATGATAGCCCCCTGTAGGAATATGATTTTGGCATGCTGATTGAGTTTCAATAAGTCAGTATTTAAATACAGGAGGCAAGCCGGGCATTATTTATGAACTAACTTCAGTGCTTTCATATTTTGACTGGAAGTGTGTGATATTTTCCAATGGACAGAAACAAACCTAGAAACAGAATCCTTAAATCCTTTCCCATCCATGTTCCCTTTTGCTTATTTTATTTCAGGGGAAATCACTGACATGACGAGGGAACACACAGAGCACACAGCTCTAGCAACCAGCACAGCTTGCTGTCCATCGAGCTTTAAATTGACTGAAAAATATTTTAACAATTATTACAGAATATCACAAAACAATACCACTCTCAAATATAATGACTTTCTAGGAATACTGTTAAATTTATGTCATACTTAATATTCATATTTGAAATAGTTCCTTTTAATCACTTTATTTTTTTACATGTATGTCTCAGGGACATTTCCCTCAACAATCAACCATGCATTTGATGGAATCTGATTATTTGCTTTATAGATAGAAATTAGTTTGTCCTTTGCTTTGCTTTGCTTTGCTTTCCTTTCTTTTCTTTTTTGTTACTTCAGAGGATCAAACTTTGGGGCTCACACATGCCAGACAAGTGCTCTAACTCTGAACTCCTCCTTAATACTCCTTTTTATATTATGTCTAGACACCCACAGTTTCCAACTGGATAAAGCATATTTCTATGCCATTTTTTTAATTTTAATTTTTTATATTTTAGGGAAGGGTCTACAGGAGGTTCAGGTTCTCACTACTCGATCAGACTCGTAGTGATCCACCTGTTTACAGCCTCCCAATATCTGGGATTACAGGCCTGTGCCACCATACCAGTCTCAACTGCCATCTCAGCATGCCCCAGGGGCGGGGTCGGCATGGCAGGCCCGGGGATTGAATCCCTGGCCCCTGAACCTGCTTGAAGGCACAAATATATAAGCTATTTTAACTACAATATAAATTGAGAAATACAGAACATAAGACATACTTGTCTAGTACTTGGTTGAAGTGAAGGAAATGTTCTATATATCATTAAATATCTACATAATAAATAGAAATCATATGCAATGAGTTCTAGACAACTGTATTTGCTACTCTTGTTTTTTATATCTATAAAAAGTGTCTGGCAGGAAATAGACATGTACTATGTGCTTTTGTCCTTAGTCAAAAGCTTTTCTTCTGCAAACTTTCATACATGCATCACTGTTATGAGGCTAAGCAAAACTAAAAAGAATTATTGTTGCAAAATTTTGAACTTGCAGCTTCCCTGTTTGAGTTGTGCACTGGGTAAAGGCATCGAATAAATGCCTTGATTCTGTACTTCTTGCCATCTTTTAAAAAATGCTAATCGAATAAAAACATTTATTTGGTGCAATACATGTGTCTGCACAAGGGAAAAACATTCTGTTTTTTTTCTCAAGGTGGAAAGTGAGATGAGCACTTTAAATCTCATTGGGGATCTGGAGACAATAATTTAAACATAATGTAAATAAGTTACAACAATTATGAAATTATAGCACATTGGTTTCAAGTATGTTGATGAGTATGTTCTCTATATTTCCAACATTCGCTCTATGATTTGCAATTTTGCCTGTGCAATAGGTAAATTAAAGCATTTGAAGGACTGGCTAAGTAGCTCAGCAGATTAAAGTGCCTACAAGCAGGCTCAGGGGCTGGGGTTCAATCCCCGGGCCTATCATGCTGAGATGGCAATTGAGACCAGGCATGGCAACGCACACCTATAATCCCAGCTTTCGGGAGGCTGTAAACAAGCAGATCGCTATGAGTACAATCTAGTATTGAGACCCTGAGCACCGTGGAGACCCTTCCCTAAAAAAATACAAACAAAAAATTGAAAAAGAACACACTATGTCTTCTATCATTTCTAATGTGATACTCAGGTTACTCAACTGGTGGAAATATGGGTGAGATCTCTGGCATCTGCAGAGCTTGGGTGTTTACGATATACTTTGGAGAATAAGGAATTTAGAGTCTTTATATACAAATTTTTCTCTCAGGTTCTTTGATGATAGGATGACGTATAATAACAACTTTCAATGTGATTCAATGACTACCCAGCTATTTATGGGAATTTGAAAGGAAATGTGCTTGTACCATGTGGGGGAAAGGGTGATGAGTCTTCTTTATTGCCTTTAAAACCTAGGTCCTTAGTTTTCCTTTCCTCAAATGGTGCAAGGAAAGATATTAGCCTGTAAATGATGAGCTCTGAATGCATCATTAAGACTTCCTTCGCTTGCAGCATCCTGAGATGCTTTATGAAATACTGCAACTGCGTGGTGTCAGTCAACTATTAATCTAGTGTCTTTTTCTTTTAAACAAAATCCTGTGCAAATGATATTGGTATGTTCCTTGAATTTTGAAGCCATAATTATTATAAGTGGTTAAATACAAAAGATACTGTGACCCATTCCATAGGCAGAATCACTCCTGCAATGATACCTGAGCCCACAAGTAATATAGTTGCTTAGCAATCTACCTTGCGCAGTGCACTTCTAATTATCCTGGCTCAGCAAGAATGCATGCTGACTTCCAAGGACTTGTAGCAGTAAATATGTAGACTAGGACTAATTGGAGGGCCCTGCAATACTTTCAATATTAGAAGATCATATTTGTCTCGACTCTACAGGGCATAAATTTGTCACGGGGCTCTTCTGCAAAGGGGCATCTGTGGATAGAGGTATGTACGACAGTGCTTATTAAAAGAGGAGGATTTGGAGTCAGATTAATTTGGTTTCAAATCCTGTGTTTGCCACAGATCAGCAAAATGACCTTGGGTGAGTTAATTAACCCCTCTGGGGAATAATATTACTCAACTAACAGAAGCTGCTATGAAGATGACACAAGCTCATGCATCTGAAGCACCTAACACAGTGCCCAGAATACTGCAGATAATAGAGGAGGCTATTATTTTTATAGTTTTATTATCAGATTTATTGGAGCAAAGTCTTTCTCAGTGCTGTCTTGCTACCCTGACAGCGATGTTTCTCTACCTTCTCTACCTTCATCTCTACCGAGATGAAGGAGATCCTGGCTTTGATCCATGGTGTTGAGAGGGCCGAGGCAAACACTGGCCGGGGCCGTTTCTAGACAGCGTCATGCTGTTTCTCTTTCCAAGTCTGTACAAGCAGTTCTCCCTTGGTGCCGAGCTTCAGGATAGGAGCTCCACGCTGAGGGAGTTGGTTGTCGCAGCCACGGCACATCGTGCTGTGTCACCCCTTGGACTCACTGTACTGTGTTCTTTCCACCTAAGGATGAGGACTGCCTTGGGTTCTGGAGAGGAATCAAGTTTGCTGCCAGATGTTGTTTCAAAGTGTTCCTTGTGTAACATAATTTGTCATTTAGGACTTAATCCTGACTCTTCTCTGAAGCCCCGGGTAGCTTTTGGTATTCTCAGTGCTTTTCTACCTTCATTGTACTTTGTCCCAGAGCTTAGACCTGTTCTAGGCTGAGCAATGTGGCTCCTTTCTGTGCGACCGCTACTCAGCCTTTTAGATGACAGCCTTGGGTGTGCACCGTCTAGCTGTCATCAGCCTGGCATCTGGCCAAAGCAGAGGTCTTCATCCCAGGTAATGAAGAGAACAAACAGGTTTGTGTAGAAAGTCCTTCGCGCCTTCAAGGTACTTGAATGTTCTTGGATGCTTAAAGTTTTGGGAGGCAAAATACTCCAGCATGCAGATCATCAAGTGCCATGACGGAGTGTGCTTCTGAGAAGCGTGCTAATCTAGGGCTTGTTAAGTGGAAGAGGGTACGATTTGCATTGTAGCTTACGCGTTTGCATGACCTGGCTTTTTGTGGTGCTTTCTTTTAGACTCAGGTAGGAACCGTGGAATTTAAACATCTGTTTAATTTGGTTCTTCACATCTCGAGCTGTAAGTTAGCCAAGTCATGAGAAATGCAATGTGTTTTTAATACTGGAAAGAGGAGAATTTTAGCAAATTTTCATTTTCTTACGGTGTGGTGTTTTGGGTAAGTATAGGCGTGAGTTCTTACTCTACAGTTCATGTAACAATTACAAGAATGCAGCACCAGGATGAGAGACATGTAATGGGGTTTCTGTGAGATTCATTCCTTTCTTTGGGAGCTGATTAAGTTCTGGAGTAGACTGGCCCGGCTGAGGTCTTCGGGCATCCTGGACGCTGTCACCAGGTGCCTACCACATGCTTGTGTGCCACAAATATGGGCATTAAGTTGAGTGGCGCTGGGATTCTTTTGTGGATGTGGAAGTTCTGGTGACTCTTATCAATTTTACAATAATAGAGATTCACTTTGAGCATTGTGAAGTGCTGTAGGGTGTAATCAGCTGAAGAAAAGTGCTTTTGAGGGGAATTTTTCAATGGATATATTATCCAATTCAAGCTCAATGTCTGCTACATTTAACCAAAAGAGCAAATTATAAGATCAGACATAGTTCAGTCTCATTAGACTCATCCAAATGTTACAAGTGAGAAATTAAAGTAAGAATTAGAAATTGTTCATCTTCATTACAATGGAAGAACTACAGGCAATGAGCTGCATGTCTCAGATTTAGTTCCTTGCTGGAGACACACAACGTTAAATTTCACAGGTTTTCTTGTCTACAAGAAATCTGAAGTACAGATGATTTAGAGAGAAAAATAAAGAAAGCATATCTCACAGGAAACAGGGAGACAGATCTCTGCAGAGGGGATGAGGATCAAGAAATGATGTAGGAACGAAAAGAGAATTGGGAAGATAGAATTAAGATGTGTTATATATGGGTATGTACCAACTCCCCACTCTGAATGTGATTGGGAACTGCAGACATGCACTGTAAAAATTAAAAAAAAAACAGAAATGCAACAGTATTCTGACCTCTTGATTATTTAGCAATGCATAAAAATATCATCCTGAGGGGCCGGGAGATGGCTCAGGAGAATAAATGCTTCCCTGGCAAGGGCAAGGGCCTGAGTTCAATCACCAGTTCCACAAAAAATAAATAAATAAATAAATAATAAATAAATAATATATATATATCATCCTGTATCTTTCAAAAACACAGTGAGAAGATTTATATGCCAATGAAAATACGAAAAAAAATATACACTCTGAATTTCAACTACCTTAAGAATGATCAGTTTATTAACTTTTCATTGAAAATTTATATAAAGATGGACAGAAAAAGAGGGATCAAGATTAATATGGCAAAAATGACTGGAGGTTTTAAAAATACCATTGGCCAGGCAGGGTGGTGCACACTTGTTCTGCCAGTGTGGCTGAGGTAGAAAGATGACAAATTTGAGCCCCCTTAGAGAAACCATTATGATTTGTGTCTCAGTGTCCCCCCAAAGCCTCATGCAGTCATTGGGCAGCTTCTAGAGTTTGTGATTAATTCATGATCCAAGGCTGGGATTATGGGTATAAGTGCTACACTTGCTCTGGGCTAGATAATCTGCATTGCAATGTAAGGAGGGGAGAGAGGCAGGCCAGTACCTGCAGCAGCTGCTCCTCCCTTTGCTCTTTGCTATTTCCTGCCATCGTGAAAGGCTGCCCGCTTCCTCATACCACTCTGCCTTGGAGCCAGCTGAGATGGACTGAAACCTCCACTAACTGTGAGCTAAAGAAACCTTTCCTTCCTTAATTCTGGGTGTTGGGTATTTTGTGCCAGCGAAGAGCAAAGAGTAATAAAGAAAGCAACTTAAGGACTTAGTGAGATCTGTCTAAAAATGAACTAAGAATGTAAAGGGTTAGGGATATAGCTCAGTGGGAATGTCCTGGGTTTGAACCCACACTGAACATTTTAATTCTATCCTATCAATGGTTATCCTAAACATCAATTCAAAAATGGAGGCTCAGCAGCTACAGAGGTTCCTAAGAGGCTTCCTCATAGGTACACAGTCAGTATGTAGGGCTTCTCCGTGCCCCAATCTCTGTTTCTAAATAATGATCATCCATGGTCCCTGGAGATTCTTCTCCAATCTTCTCTTTTTGAATGTTTCTAACAGTGTGAACAAGGTATGCAAGGGTCCTCCTTTTGGCCCAACCTGTTCTGTCTTGAGAAGGGGAGAAAGAAGAGCAGGAAAAGGATACGAAATGAAGGGATGGAAGTTTAGGGAAACCTTGGATTCATGTTTATTTCTGGCTTTAGAAATCTCCACGTTTTTCTTTCCAGAATCAGGTTTCATAATTAATATTTTATCTGCAGGTAACTTTAAGGCAAGCGATGAGTTAAGAGAGTCTGGATCATGTTGTGATTCAAAGCTAAGATGAAATCCACGGAGGTTTCATTCAGACAAAACTTCCAGTTTCCTTATTCATCTCAAAGTTTTAGGATGTCATTTAATCATCAGTTAAATTTGATGAGTTAAAAAACAGATCATTTAAATTATCATTAGATTGCAATTTCTAACAAATTTAAATCTGAGGCAAACTCCGTTGGTAGCAGGGCAGATTATACAGATCAGGGTAAATTTTTTATTTTGTTTTTAAAAGTCAGATGCTTCCCACTGGAACCCCGCAGGCTGCCCCGAGCAGGGCCAAGCGGTGGACATGCAGGCAGTGGCTGAGCTGAGAGCTGGAAGCACCTTTGTCCTGCGCCTGGCAAGCCTAGGCCAGTGTGGGAGAAATGCCCGGTTCTTCTGCTACTGCTAACTCCAGCTTCCCACAAAAGACTCTGCAGGGCTTTCACAGCTCTGCATGTCTGTCAGTAAAATTCCTTCCAAGCCTAATAAGCTGTCAGTCAGGTGTCAGGCTGGCACCTAATCACTAAGTAATTATTGTAACTGTGAAAAAAAGTTTTCTAAATAATAAATAAATGATTTACAGGTAAGCCTTGGAAAACAACGGGGTACAACATATTCAAGCATGAAAGAAAGAAACAGCCCACTAAAAATGCAGAACATTCCCTTTCCTTTCAAAAAGAATGCTTGTAGTGTTTCTTCTTAGTATCTGTCAGGCACCTTAGTAGATTTTTCTTCCCCACACTGACAAAATTTTTAATTGGCTTCCTAGTTAACTAGCTCATTAAAGTACTGTAAAAACAGAAAATTATTGTCTCTTATTTATTGTGATATGGAGTTTTTTTTTTTAACCTTCCATAATCCTGCAAAGACACTATGTTTTGAAACTCAAAATTATTAATAAAAAGTTCATTTCTTACCTTGTCAGAAGGTTTGAATGGATTTCCTTGTCCACTAATTCCACCACTGATACTAAATCCAAGGCCAGGATTCTTTTCTATCCTCACACAAAACTATGTAAAAAAAAATTAAAAGTAATTAAATCTCTATCAAATCTAGACATTTTCAAATAACTTTATTACAGTGGAAAAGATTCACATTTCCCATGGATTAGCTTATGCTGAGCTACCATAAAAAAATAAAGATAAAAACATGATAAAATCTAACAAAATGTTCAGTGCTCCTCCACTGGAAAGAACCTGAGCAAGTGGACATTTGTAGGTGCTTGTTAGTAGGACTAAAGTACAATTAGCAGGTTCCCAAATCTCAGCCTTATGAACACTGAAGAGGTTACATATTATCTTATCTCATGACCATAAAGACGCATGAATCCAGGCTAATAAGAAAGGATCAGCACGAGGAAGCTCTTAAATGCTGAGAGAGAATACGGCTACTAAATAGGGTGCTCTGCTCTCCAGCAGAACAACTCTAAGGTGCTTCTGTTTCTAGTAGAATAATTCATCCTCTTGGTAAATGACTCCACTGTTGAAAAGGCATGGAGTTGGTAGCCTGAGAAGGGGGCCATAGGCGCAACGACGATGAGACTGAGAAAATGGAACTGTTTGGTGGAGAGCTTTGACCGCAGGTCCTGGGCCAGCCACCAGACCTCTTAGAAGAAACTCAACGTCAGAATAAGGCAGACAAAGAGGCTGAGAATGTGGACAACCTGCCGGTAGTCGGGAATGGCACGTTCATGTTCTTGGCCCTGAGGCTTTGCATGCTAACGTTCTGGGTTACACTACCTCTCTCGTACCCCAAATTACCAGGCCTCTCAGACACAGGAGGGTGGCATCAGCAGCAGGGTGCACCACGGGCTGGGCTGGGCTCAACGCAGTGGCAGTGCTTCCGGTGAAAACAGTGCAGGCCGAGGCCTCACCGGAAGTGCCGGCTGAGCTGCGCAAACCTAGGGCTTCTTGGTAATTCTGAGGCTGGGGATGTGTGAGGGCTGTGAGAGAACACTGGCTCTCAGGAAGTGTGGGACAGAGGGTTCTCGGGGGTGGAAAGCCTGTAATCACTACTTCTTGGATATTCCAAGGTAAATTTGAATCCTATTCCTGGTTTACTGAGTAAACATTGGGAGTCACCAGAACTTAAATCAAGTAGTTTTTCTCTGATACAT
The DNA here is from genome assembly GCA_004027165.1 of Ctenomys sociabilis. Taxonomy (NCBI): domain Eukaryota; kingdom Metazoa; phylum Chordata; class Mammalia; order Rodentia; family Ctenomyidae; genus Ctenomys; species Ctenomys sociabilis. Next base: position 24,364 of record PVKA01001337.1, on the reverse strand, counting down.
TGAGTCATTCTTAATTCACTGTCATATCTCATCATAGCAAAAATAATCTTTAATGATGACAGTTTACTTATGCCAAGAAGGGAAAACACATTGGTTCACTAATAGGATATTTGTAATGGGGCTACTGATGGGCACTTTGCAAATTAGGGGTTAATGCAATGACAAAATACTCCTTCATATTTTTTTAAAAGATACATTTAATTTGAACTTTTCGTCCAAGTGAGCTAATTTGTTAAAACTAGTTTTCCTAAAGTGGTAGCCACAGCTTGTAACAGATTAGAGTCATCCAGCTCACACTCTGTGGACATGAACATAGAATAGCTTGATGCACGGGAAGGAATATTTCAGTTTTATTCAATATATTAGTCTACCTTTTATTATTATTTATCAGAAAATGATTATAAATCAAGCAATATCATTATAACAGCTTTCTTTTGTGTTTATTCATGCATCTATGCATTTCTAAATAAGTGATTGAAAATTTTGTTCTACTTTTCCAATAAAAACATTTCTTATTCCATAACATGTAGAAGCCATGTGCATGTTTGGTTCTGCCTAAACTCATATAAAAATGGAAAGGAAAGAAATACAGGAGATTGCACTTACACATAATATTGCCAAGAGTAAGTTTCAGTTATTCTTTCTTCATGTAGTGACTACATATATTTGATATTATTGTAAATCTGGAAGGCACTAAAACTCTAAGGAGAACAGATTTCATATGTGCCAAGTATTTGAAGAACTGTCTCAATATATTTATTCATAATAGAAATAATAAAGATGACACCATGGTTTTAGAAATATGACAAACAAACATAAATTCTGACCTGAAGCTAGACTGCTAAGGTATGGCTAATAGGTTGTGTGCAACAATCAGGTCTCATAAAGCATGTCAGAGACAGTATTCATCTTGCCTATAAGGAGTTCCACCTGCCTGCCAAGGCCCAGAGAGGCCATAAAACACAAGAGGAGAGAATGCCTCCCAGCTGGGAAGCAGTCTGAAATGAAAGAGGATTAGTAGAGAACATGCAAGAGGCCAGCAAAAGGTCAGGTCTAGAAGATTTATACATAGTTTAGGTAAGGAGAATGAGTATTTCACCTTTCTCCTAAAAGCCTGGCTACCAAGAATGGAATTTCAGGCTGAAAATATAAGCAGCAGTCTGGCAGCGCTAGCCTTTTTCTCAGAGTCTTCCTGCATCATTTAAGTTCCTAGATACTTCTGACCTGTGTCAGAAGCAGTGACTTTTTCCTTCGTACTAGGTCTTTACTCTAGAAGGGCTTCATGATAAAATGGGCTGGTATGTCACAGTGTGGCCCTGAAGGGCTTAATCTATGATATGTGGAAGACCATGCTTTGTCTTTATCTCCCAGTACTGGAGGGACACTAGGCCACAGGATAAGGATTAACAATTTATTCAGAAATTTGGAAGCCACTAGAGTGTTTTAGGCATAATAGTGACATGATAATGACTTTTGTCATTATCAAATCTAGTGGTTGAAGGGAAACAACCTGGAAGAAAAATAATTAAGTATTTTTTAAAATAATGAGACTAGGTTATGGCCAACAACGATGGCAGTGGAATAGGTGAAGAGAGATGGAAGATTCTAGAAATGCTTTGCTGGTGTTGCTTCAGACAGATGTGAGATGCAAGAAAGGAAAATCATAGGATTTTGGTCTTATCAGAAGGGTGAATAGAATGAACTAAATGGGGAGTCTGGAGAGAATCAGGTTTGGTCAGAGTGAGGACAGGGGAGGAAACTGACAGTTCTTTTGAGCATGCAGCATTCACTGGGCATCCAGGCTGAGATGTCACTGAGGAGCTAATTGCATTCGGACATCTGGAGTGCAGGAGAGAGGCCAGGGCTGGAGAGAGAGATTCCAGAACCATGGGGTGTGGAGTCCATGGGGCTCCTCTAGGGAGCACACAGAGGCAACAGAAAGCCGACAAGGCCTGAACACGAGACAACTTCAGTACTGGGAGCTCAGGCCTAGAGGTGCCACCGTCAAGGTGACACTGAAGGAAGCGTGTCTGTGTTGGAAGAATTTACTTCAACACTCAGTAATATAAGGAACATGTGAACAGGGGCCCAGGAACAACTGCGGCACACATCTCCTTAGACAGGATGCCCTGGTCAGCGGTTTGAAGGGAGGCTGATGAGGTTTTTATTTACTGGAAACAACCCAGGTACAGTTCAGCATGGCGAGTAGTATAAGAGGAAAACTCATGCTTTATTAGCTGACAGATTTTTCAAAATTGTGAGTTATCGTCTCACCCTGTTATCAAAATATTGAAAAGTGCATGCTGATGAAAATGTAGAGAAAAAGGAAACTGTTGGTGGGAATGTAATTTAGAACAGCATTATGCAGAGCAGTGTGGCAGGTCTGCAAAACTAAATGCAAATATCCTACATGACACAGCTATCCCATTTCTGTGTACATCCAAAGGTAGTGACATCTGGGTACAAGAGACACCTGTGTTCCTGTACTTATTGTGGCACTGTTCATAATAGCTAAGGCACAGAGTGAAAAGAAGCGTGGCTAAAGATGCTATGACGTTTATATGCTGCATATATGCATATGTGCATATGATTCATTTGCATAATAGATTATTCACCCCTACATAAGAATTAAATCTTTTATTTGCAGCAAAATAGATGGAAGTGGAGGCTGTTACATTAAGTGATATAAACTAGGCATGGGAAAAGGTATTGTATGTTTTCTCTCCTATGTGAATGTTAAAAAATATCAATCTGAATGTAGAACAGCAATTACTAGAGTGGAGGCTGGGGAATGGGACAGGTGAGTGGGTAAAGGGAGTTCTTCACTTGGTCAGTGCCCTCTGTGTACATATATTGTCAATGTCGCAAGAAGCTCATGTATAAGTACAACTAATACATGTTAGCACAATACAGCTTTTAAATCAAAAGGCAATATATATATATACACACACGCACACACATATATTGGTACTGGGAATCAAACTCAAGACCTTGCACTTGCAAGGCAGGTGCCTACACTGCTGAGCTATCTCCCCACCCAAAAGGCAATATTATCATTAAGATAGTGAAAAAAAAATAGGTATGAGGTGATTTTAATGAATGTTACTTGCTCCAATGACTTCAGGGAATCCTGTATCTCCTACTGACCCCCCTTACATGGTTGCTATCTGTAAATGTTTTCTCCCAAAGAATTTTATTCTCTAGTCATCAACATTCTGCACTGCAGCTCTGAATTTTAATTCAGAGTTTGATACGAAGAACACGGACCTCAAGCCATAGCTGCTGTGAACTGGCTGTGCATGTTGTGTGCATGGCAGAGGCGGGGACAGCTTCCTCTTCTCTCCTCCTGCAGCGTGGACTCCTCTTCCATCAGCAGTGTGGCTCTAGCACCACGGGCTGTGGTGTCGTGGGGTTGACCTGGGTGACTGCTTTCTACTCCTGCTCAGCTTCTAAGTTGTTGTAAGATTGACCAGAGCCAAGAAACTAATTTCTCTTAGATTTAGTTTCCCAATGAATAAAACAGAAACTGCCTCATCTGTATCAAAGCATTATCAACTAAATCAGTGAATGCACAGAAAGGATTTGGAGGTTTGTTGGAGTACCATGTTGTCATTTTTCCCCCTCAGTTTTGTGTTGCTATCTAAATGCTCTGCATATATGATCTATCTTGGACTATATAATTGCACAAGGAAAAATCAAGCTTTTAGTTTCCTTGCAAATATTCAATTTATAAATGCTGCTAAATAGTGACAGTTAGCTAGGAAATTGTTGTGCTACTGATCGCTGAAGCAGTGGTTCCCAATCTTGGCCACACGAAAGAAACACCTTAGAAGTTTAGAGCTTCTCAGTACCCAAGGAAGAGGCAGCTCAGCTGGTGTGGGAAGGATGAGTGTTCTTTGAAAGCTCCTGAGCAGATCTATGTGCAGGTGGGACTTAGAAGAGTTGACATAAATGATCACATTGCAAAAGGGAGGACTGGGGACGCAGGGAAGAAGAGAGCCGAGAACGCTGATGGTGAGATTATGTGGTGCTTCAGATGAAATGTTGAGCCCCTTTTTATGATTTTGGCTTCTCTCCTCTACTGTAGACTAAGAAGGTTGGACGTGATAAGCATTAAGTTCCTTGCAAAAAGTTTAACTTTTCAAAATCTTTTATTCCTCTTTCTTCTATTTTTTATTTTTCTAGGTTCAATGGCAAGCTTATTCTCTCTCTGTCTAAATCTATATTTGGCCCTCACAAATGCTTTTTTAGTGATGTATGCAGATGTTAATGTTTTCATTTTAAGGAGAAAAACAGAACTTCAGGAGTTAATAACTCAGCCAAAACAGATACCCAGTGGAAGTAAACCTGAAGCTAGAAATCACATTTTGAAACCTAGTGTGTTTGCTCTCTTGAAGAATATAGGGTTAAATGAAGAAATGGAGTGATTCAGGGAAGCAAAAGATGTGAAAACCATTCAGTAGGATGCGGTGTGCAAAAGCATGCTGAACGGTTGGTTGGATTTCTACAGCGTCAGCTTGTGGGATGTCACTCCAGGTAGAACTGGGAAGAGGCATGCGCAGTAATGGGCTGCCACGGGCCGGCCTCCACCTTGCCCTAGTAATTGGCAAATGTTACACAGGAACGTGAAAGCAGCTTTAACAAACTGTATCAGGATTTATAACGGAATGGTGGAGCAGCACACCTTTGGAATGAGGAATAGCTCTTCAGCGATCTTTAGGCTTTCTGGAGTGACTCAAAGTTTTGATCTCAGCCTTCGAAACCATTTCAGACTGGAATCAAGGCAGACAAAGCCAAAGCAGAAAGACCGTAACTAAATCCATGCCTTCATCTGGCTCTGATGCTTAACTTTTCTCTCAGTGCAGAAAGCAGCTGGTGTCCTCGGTGTGACAGGGCAGCACACCTGGAAGCTCATGTAAGCATGTCCTCTGAGAGAATCGTGTGCTCCCAGCTCAGGTCATGTGCAAACTTCTCACGGATCAAATTTTATGCAAATTATGTATTTAAGGTATTCTGAATAGCTGCTTGTTAAAATCAAACTTGTAATTCAAATTAGGTGAAAATAGGACACTAATCTCAGTGGATTTTTAATTTCTTGAATCTGGGAGAAAAAAACCCCAAACATTTAGCTACTAAAAGGAATCTGGTGCCTAAATCAGAGTTGAGGTTGTGTTATGTGTGTGGTTGTGGATATAAATTTCTTAACTTCCCAGTGTGCTTTTGGTTGAGCATAATTTAAAACTTTAACTCCTTACAATCTCTGGAGAATTTAAAATCTAACAGGATTATCTGATTAAAGGTTCCTGTCTGCATTATTATATATTAAATCCAACCCTCAACCTAGGTCAAGGAAGAAGAGGAAGAGAATTATTTTGGAAAAAATTGCCTGAAAGTCACAGAATGACAAGTACATCATTTCCATTTCAAGATAACTATTAACAGACAGAGGTGATATTTAAAGCAGCTGCGGTCCAATGACAAGTGATTCAACATAAAGAAAAAACCAGAGAAAGAACTTAATCTTGCCTGATATATTTAGAGAATAAAACAACGTAGCATGATATATAAAGTTTTGAGTAATAAACAATAAGACAAAACGTTTGTAAGTCACCTAATTAGAAGAGGGACGTAAGAGATACTCATTTTATGTACACATCCAGATCTTAATGTTTGGCTTTCTAAGCTTTGTATAGCTCACTAGATGTGATCGCATTCCGTCCTCTGGTTCCAAGGAAGAGAAACAGATCTACAATGGAAAAGCAGATCCTGTTTTCAAATAGGCCAGAAGAGCAGGTAGACTTTTGCTCTCTGGCATTCAGAGTAGCTTTAGGAACATTTCAGAACTATTCCTCCTTGTTCCTCATACTTTTCTTTATAGCAAAGCTTTATCTTGGGACTGTTCAATAACTAGAAGAGAGAAATTAAAAAAATTTTTTTTCTCATAAATAGGAGAAAATTATAGTCTCGTTTATGTGCTCGCAGTTTCACCAGAGGCCTTGGTGAGTACACCGGATGCCCCAAAACTGCCTGGGATGTTCGGAAGCTGTGCTGTCCAGCTAAATGGGTGTTGGGAGTGGCAGTGTAGGACAGGGTTGGAAAACCCACCAGTTTTTCTTAATGTGAAAAGGGTATTTTAGCGACCCTAGATGCCGATGTGTTATAGCCCTGTATTATTGAAAACAATAACGACAGAATTTCTACAAAGAATATTTTGTCCCATTCAGCAGGATGACAGTTTTACATATCCTGGACCACATTAATAAAGGAAAGCAAACCACGGGTTTTTTAAGAAATACTTCCTCTGGATTCCGCCGTCATTTTCCAAAGCTCTTCTCACCTGCTCTGGGTATCCATCCGTACTCCTTTGCCCTTTAGTTTGAATTAAGCACCGTCCAGGCTGCGGTCCCCGGGTGGCCTGCGAGGAGGGGATCTGAATAGGCAGTGGTGACTGAAATTGCTGGATGGTCACTTTGTTTATGTTGCCCTCGTATGGCTGCTGCTCCCGGCTGCGATGCTGAAGGCTCTGGGACCCCATCAAGGTCTGGATGTGGCTACCTGCCTGTGGAGAGGACAACCTGTTAGGCAAAGGTCCCTGGTGCTCGGAGAGTGTGATGACTGCAGAGAACACGTCTGGGACACCTCTCGGGGACAGTGCAATGCTTTGGGCTTTCAGCCAAAGCCGGAAAGGATAATGCAGAAGCAGCAAGGGTCTGCTGGCTGCATTTGGTGAAAATGTTAGTATCTGAGCCAGCTAGCATTAAATCTACTGATAGTTGCTTGGAGGCTGGCTAAAGGTGATTTTAATGCTTATTTTTAAGGGAACAAAGTACAGTGTGAAAAATCTCAAGAGCAGAAAGCAGTAATAATTTGAAAATGGAGTGAAGCTCTGCTTGTCATTTTATTTGAAAAATTACAGAGATCTACACTGTAAATAATGAGAGAAAATGATAAAACCTGTTTTCTAACTCTGAAACAAAAAAATTGAGTCAGTTTTATGTACACAAGTACATGTGAACTTATTTAGGTGTGGATAACCAATGCTTATTAATTGTTTTGCATTATTAAATCAAGGACACAACTCTCTGAATCCTTAAATTATACTGAAAATTAATTATATGACAAATTCCTGCGGGTATGTGAAGTCAATGGAGGTGCTAGAGATGGAAAGGTCTTTAAAATGTTGTCTGCGCATTCCTTTCATTACTTTAACTATCTTAAAGAAAAGTACAAGAAAACAGGGGAGATGGCTCAGTGGAATAAGTGCTTCCCTGGCAAGCACAAGGGCCTGAGTTCAATCCCAGGTTCTGCCAAAAAAAAAAAAAGAAATATGAGGAAAAGTTTGCTAAGTGTGTTGGTCAATACCAGAACAATAAGAAAACAATTAGCAACCCAGCACCGCCAATCACACTTCAGCTGTGGTCACAGAACAATGGTCTCGGAAGTGCAACTAAATAACCTCCTAAAGGACAAAGGTTTCCTTCGGTAATGCATCTGTTGTACTACAAATCTACATTAATGAGAAATCCCAAGATGTACAGTTGTTTTGGTAGAATGAGCACCCTTTTGGTCAAGTTTTTCTTTACTATAAATTTGATTCTATTTTGCCTCCATACAATTCAATGGTGTCTTGTTTGATAAGAACAGAAGCCTTGATAAAGCTAGTGTAACACTCTGAGCTGTTGTATTCTGCACTTTCTTTTTTTTAGTAAGGGTCATGCTATGTAGCTTAGGCTAGCCTTGAACTCATGGTGATCCTCTTGCTTCAGCTTCTCAAGTGCTGGGTTAACAGGTTTGTACCATCATGCCCAGCAGAACTGTTGTATTCTGAATGAACTCACTAGCATGCTTAGCTACACAGTTAAGAGAAAAATCTCTTGCCATTGGAAGAGCTGGAAGTGACCAGCTACTGAGCAATGCATTGATTTCTCCATTTCTATGTGCTTCTCCTGTCCACTGGAGAACACTAATGAGTCTTCAGTCAGTTCTTCAACCAGTGGGAGGCAGAGAGACTGGAGGTTTAATTGAAAGCAATCACACAGATAAGCAAAACAGTTTTATACCCAGACAACTCAGAAGAAAACCAGAATGGAGTTTTGGTCCCTTAGTATATAATCTACATGAGAAAATCAATAATGGGTACTTAATGATTCCTTTGTTGATTAATCCAGTGATGGTCTATCCAAGGCAAAACCCTAATTCTCTGCATTATAGAGCTATAAAGGCCTTTAACCTTATTTTTCTACTGACAGGACTCCTTGAGCTCAGGATTATGTGGGTTTTGAATTCTTTGCAACAAAGCTGCATATCCTAGTGAAATTTTAGTGACTGGGATAATCATTGCATTTAATGAATTATAGCTACCAATCAAACATTAGGTCCTGAACAATGTGCTAATCTTAGCAACAATATTATAGGTAGTTATTATTACCTAATTTACTGAGAGAGAAACTAAATTGGGAGAGGTTCAGTAGGCTTCCTAAGGAACTGGTAGGTTTGGTAAAGTGCCAACACTTGAACCAAACTTATCAAGGGTCATGCTCTTAAACTGTACTATGCTATAATCATTCCCTCCCAAATCAGTACATTCCTCCAATAGGTGGACTGTGAATTGGAAAGAAAAAGATCAGAGTGTTGTGGGAGGATGCATTTCATTTTGTTAGGCCATCAACTGCATTAGATGGTAGGCCCAGGACTTCAAGCTGTGTAGCCAAGTAAATAAGTTGTGAATTTTATACTGAGCGATCTGTCTCTTACTACACAATAATGAAGCTGTCCTCAGCTCACTTGGCAAAACAGAAAGCACCCAACCTGGAAGGAACATCCTGAAGAGATTTTCATTACAGCCATAGAAACAGTTCTTTCAATATCTTTGGCTACTGGTTTTGATGTGTGGGGGTGGGGAATTACAAGCATAGAAAGCAAAGCATCAAAGCTAAAATACATGTAAAGTTAAACAATCAAATGGCATAAGATACCTACAGGGACAATGATAGTGTGGAAGTGCTATGAAAGAAAGTTTTTGTTTGAATGATGCAAATGCTTAAAAAGATGTACTAAGGATGTAAGCAGGACCAATGAAAATGTGGAAGATTTCAGAGGCCAGATTTGTTGTACAGAGGGCTGGCACTGCGGTACTGACTCTCACATTGAAGGAGAATTTGAATATGGAGACTTCTTGGAAGACTGTGTATGACATATTTTGAATGATAAAAAGAGACAGAAGATTGATATTTATTTGGAACTTTCCAGGGAAAGTTGGACAAAAGAACACATATATGAGAGAATAGTAATGAAATACGGTGTTTTAAAATTGACCCAAAACAATCAAAGTTCACAGAAGAGGCCCGTATCTATAGGACCCATATACATATTTGTCAAAACAGGAGAAAATACATATCGATTTGATATCACACAGTAGTGTATGTATGCAATTCATCCCACAGGCTTATGATGGGAAACTGTTAGGTATTTAGGAGGCTTTGTATGGCATGAAAGAAATGGCCTTATCACTATAAAAAGGTCTTGGTTCACATTGTTCTTTTAGAAAAGAGTGTTAGACTGAGACATATTTTATATTACCTAATTTGGTCATCTATTTCACCACTCTTGGCTTTTGAATGACTAGGGCTTGCTTCCAGAAAATCAAACACAGTCTCACAGGATGACAATTTATGTACTGATCTTATTCAAAGGAACATGACACACGCTCTAAAATGAAACCTAACAGAGCTCCAAAAACTGTTCAGGCACGGAGTCAGCCACACAGAAGCATCTCCAGAGCCTCACCTAGTAACACAGGTCAGGGGCTTGGCACTTACTGAGACAACACATTTTCAATGAATCTATAAAACAGCAGCCACAAAAGCCCAGTCCTATGCTTTCTACTCATAGCATACATTCATATATTCTACAGTATTTTTTATTTCTTTTTGTATTTTAGGGAAGGGTCTGTAGGGTGTCCAGGATCTCACTACTAGATCAGACTCCTAGTGATCCGTCTGTTTACAGCCTTCCAAGAGCTGGGATTACAAGTGCGCCCCATGACGTCTCAACTGCCATCTCAGTGTGCCCCAGGAGTGGGGCTGGCATGCAAGCCAGGGATTGAACCCCTGGCCCCTGTGCCTGCTTGCAGGTGCTTTAATCCACTGAACTATTTGGTCACTCTCTACAGTATTTTTTTAAATGAAGCTAAATTTTAAAAAGTAAATGGCTGGCATTTCTTCTCCCAGGTAGATAAAATAAATATATTTTTTCCTACTCCTTTCATTAAATACAGTGAAACCTGTGATGATTAGATGTAAACAAACATAAAAAAATCAATAAAAAAGGAGGAACTTAGCCAGAGATCTAGGGACCAGGCCACAATACTTCAGTAAATTCCTTCAGGTACATGTTCACATTTGGAGCTAAACAAATGAGCAGCCTGAGATGTGCATGGATCCAGATAATGAGCAAACAGACAGAAGACGTTGCTCTCCATAGCAAGAAGAGCCCGCCAGACAACAATGCTCCCGAACCACATCTAACCACCACATAAAAAATATCGGCCAACCTCAACAATGCCCTAAAGGCCGAGGGGAAGTGCAGAATTTCACCTTCATGAAGATGTAGCAATGGAGCAACATTTCTGCTGATGCAGTATTAGGCGAGGCTGAGTAAACTCCACAGCCCTATCCTCAGTGCTCAGTAGTAGCCACCCCCAGTGTCTCTGAGATCACACGAGCAACCGGAACTTCCAGTTCCACCCAGACTTTCTAGAGAAAGTCAGGTTGTTCATCATCGCGGAGTAGTAATGAGATGACCCCAGCCAGGTGACACTTAGCAACACTGAGGAGCTCTTGCCTCAAGTGTCAGCGCTGGCTGAGTGGGAAAGCCACATTTCTGCTGATTCCTGATAACAAGTCAGCATGCTGTCTTTCCTCAACTGAAATTGTGTCAGAGAAAGCCAGCTACGACAGGAAGCACAACTAAGACCTAGAGTTTTATAACATAATATGAAAGTGTCCATGTTCAAGTTAAAAATATTTCATATCAAGTATCAGGAAGCTCTCTAACCAAACGAAAAAATACAACCAACACATGCCAACAGTGTGAGGACCAATTATCTGATAATTTATAAAATTATTTTATTTTAAGGTACTTAAAATCAAAAAATGCTTGAATGACAAATTACACACGTGCTTGTAATAAGTGGGGGAAGGAAAGAAAGCATCAATCAGCAAAGAAATGTAAAATCTCAGTAAAGTAAGATGTAAAGAGACAATGGAAATTTCAGAGCTGAAAAATACAGTAATTAAAATAAAAAGCTTGGACAATGGATGAGTTTAATAATAGACTGCAGATAAAAGAGGAGTTAGTAAATTATAAGAAAAGAAAATATAAATTATCCATTGTGAATCCTGACAGAAAACAGTGAAAAATATATTAAAAAGTCAGAGGAACTTGTGGGAATATGTACACATTTTAATAATGATGATACCAGAAAGAAAGGGAAAGAAGGCAGAGCTAAAAAATCATTCAAAGAAATAATGATCAAAAAGTTCTGAAACTTTGTAGGAAACAAAAGCAAGCCCAGATTTAAAAAAGAGAGAAATCCACATATGGTAAATGTAAGGCAACTTGCTCGTAGATAAATCATAATTAAAATTTTAGAAGCAAAAGACAAAATAATCTTTCAGGCAACTGAAAAAAATGACACATATAGAGGAAAAACAATCTGAATGACAGTAGCTGCATCATCAAAACCCACAGATGACAGAAGGAAGTAGCACAATGAATTTCAAATGCTGGAAGAAAAAGAACTCTCAGCCCCTGATCCTGTAGCTATGGAAATATTCTTTGGCAATGAAAGGGAAATCAAGATGTTCTCCAATGAAGGGAGACAGGGAGAATTTGTTGCTATCAGAACTCTCCTAAAATAATGCAGAAAGGAAGTTCTTTAAATAGAATGGAAATGGTAAATGAAAAAACTTTGTAACATTAAGAATGAAGAAAGAATATGATAAGTGAAATATGGTAAATATATTGAGTTTTCCTTCTCTTCAATGTTCAAAATTATGTTTTATGCTTGAAGTAAATTAAGCTATTATCTGACATGGTTCTAAATGTATGTAGAGGGGACCACCTGGGGCTCTCCAGATCCTCACTCCAGCCAGCACCCAGCCCCAGGGGCTTGGTGTGGAACTCTGTGGCAGAACTCCCTGAAGAGAGGATAGAGGCAAGACCCATCCAGCTGATCCAGGAGCAGGACATCTTGCCAGAGTGGCATAGTGAGTTCACCTCCAACTGCTGCAGCAGGAAGAAGGGAGCACAGCAGCCAGATCCAAGCCATACCCACCTGGATAAATTTAAACTTGGTAGATCTGGACCTGTAATAAGGTCATAACTATACCAAACTCTACACCAAAGGTCAGAAGACAGTGCTATACAAAAATGACAAAGAGAAGGAGCAAAATGCATTCTTAGGCCCCAAGCTCACCCAGAAGAAATGTAGGAGACACTAGCATAGAGGAAATTAGAAAGCACACACTTGAAATCTCTGAAATAACAGCATCTGAAGTAAAGAAACAACTGCAAAAGGTACAGAAGAAATCGGATCAGAAATAATTTCTGAAGTAAATAAAGAAATGATAGCTATAAGGAAAGAATTACTAAGTGGTTCTAAAGAAGACACTGTTAAAAGATAGAGGAAAATACAAAAATTCTTGAATCCTTGAATGAGCAATATAGGAAAGAGATAGAATGCATGAAGCAGATTCAAAGTGATATACAGGAAATTAAAACCTCAATCACAAGCTGGCAAAACCATTTGAAAATAGACATTTAGATCTTGAAGACACCATTACAGCTAGTTAAAAGGTAAGAAAAGATCTCTTAAAAATGACTAGGATGTAGGAAAAAATAATTCAACACCTGCAAGACGATGCAAAGATGAGCAACATAAGACTGATAGGTGTAAATGAGAAAGAAGGAGTCAATACAAATGATGCAAAAAAGAATATGGGAAGAAGTAATAGCAGAAAACTTCCCAAATATGGGGAAACAATCTGACATTCAGGTAACTGAAGCATATAGAACTCCAAATATCATCAACCCAATTAAAACCATACCCAGACATACAATAATCAAGATCCCAGAAATTCAGCACAGGAATAGTATATTAAAAGCTGCTAGAGAAAAGAGACAGATCACATTTTAAGGAAAACCCATCAGAATAATGGCAGATTTCTCTTCACAGACCATCGAGTCAAGAAGGGCATGGAGCAAAGGACTTCAAGTCTTGTTAGAAAACAAATCCCAACCCAGACTGATATACCCTGAAAAACTCTCTTTCAAGTTTAGTGGAGAAGTGAAATACTCTCATGACAGACAAGAACTAAAGAATTTCATGACAATAAAGCCAACCCTACACAGACCACTAAAAAATATTGTAGAGAGAGATCAAAATGACCACAACTCCAAGAATGAGAATGGAAAGAACCCACCAAATAGGGCAAACAGTTAAGCACAGGATAAAAAGAGGTAAACAGCAGCAGTCTTTTTGTATTCTTTTGTATGCAGCAGCAAAACATTTCCATCAGTACACTCTACAAATGGACTTCTCCTGTACCCTATGGGTCATGATTCTGTCCGGGTCTACAGGGTGGATATTAAGGAAATAGCAGTACCCCACAAGTGGCACCTGGCCATCCATAAGCCTCATGGATGCTGTCCATGTCCACTACATACTAAGCCTTGTGTGATATCCTCTCTCCAGCTGTTAGAAGTGTGGCCATATAATTGCCATTCTAGCAATTTTGCTATATTTTATTCTTATTCATTCTTTACTATCATGAAGACTTTTTCTTAGTTGATATTTTGGTCTATATTGACTTCATTAAATACTGTGTGAGTACTCTGCATTGATCACAGACTCATGCATATGATAATTCAAAGTGGTATTCTAAACGATGTTCAAATATCTCATAAGAAGCAAGAAAAAGAAATAAAGTAAAATAAAATGATCCATAAACAGAAAACAAAAAATGAAATTGAGACATCAACTTTAACGTATCAATAAATCTCTAGATCTTTGATGTATTAATGAATCTCCAGATACTTTCACCAAAGCATTCCGCCAAACATTTATGTGAGAGTTAGTGTCCATTAGACACATCTCTTCCAGAAAATACAAGAGCATTCCCATTTCTTTTATGAAACTAGAATTACTGTGATTCTAGCTATGAAACTAGAACTACAAAAAAGAAAGAATAAAAATAAGAGGAGGAGGAAAATGAAAGAGAGGGGAGATCAGGAGGATGGAGGATCAGGAGAAGAGGAATTGGAAGGTAACTGAGAAAAGGTAAAGAAAATAACAGATCGGTATATCTTGTAAAAATAGACACAAAAGCCCTTAGCAAAATATTGGTAAGTAGTGTTCAGCAACACATAAAATAATTCTGTATCTTTGCCAAGTTTTCTTCAGTGTTGCAAGGTTTATTCCTTTTGTGAGCAAATGTCATGTACCCTATTAAGGTGTACAGAAGAAAAATTTTATCATCAGAGCAGAAAAAGTGTTTGAAAAAAATTCAGCACTTAGTCATGTTGAGAATTGCTCAAAGAAATAGGAAGAGAACTTGATAAAGACCATCTACAAAAATCTTATAGCTGATGAACTTATTAGTGAAAAAATGAAATGCTCTGCCTCTAAGCTTAGTGGACCGATCTAAACCCTCTGAAGCATAAACTCCTCCTTCACCACTCATACGCAGTGAGGTAGCAGAAGCTGTAGTCAGGGAAATGAGGCAAGGGAAAGAAATTTTATCTATACAAATTGAAACAGAAGAAATACATCATCATTATTTGTAGATGACATTATTGTCTACATAGAAAATTCAAATGAAAAAGTCTTTCCTACAGTTTAAGAGTGATTTTAGCAAGTTCATAGTATATAAGATAAATGTACAAAAATCAAGTGTATTTATGAAGACATGCAAAACCATGTAAATCACTTAAAGGCAAAACCATGTACAATCACTCATAAATGTGAAGAATTTAGGTGTATATAGTAAAATTATACAGGATCCACACACTGAAAAGTGTACAACACTGATGAAGGTGTCCAAGATTTGCCCAAAAAGCAAGAAATGACATTTGTATAGGTTGGAAGACTTAACAAAGGTAAACCTTCTCTCCACATTTTTTTCCTTTTTAAAAATTTTAATTAATTAAGTACAGGATCTTACTATTCAGCCTGGACTCATAGTGATCCTTCTGTATCAGCCTCCCCAGCACTGGGATTACAGGGGTGCACCGCCACCACTGGTTTCAGTGGCTGGCTTAGTACAGGACCAGCACAAGATGCAGTACCGGGGATTGAACCCAGGTTCTTGCACTTGCCAAGAAGGTTCTTAGATTGCCAAGATATCTTCACAGGCTCTTCTCTCCAAATTCATAAGATAAATTTCTATCAAAATATGTGTAAATATATTTAGATACATTTTTCTCCCTCAAATTTAGGAGGACACGAGACTAGAATGCCAAAAACCTAAAAAAGAGCACTGGGTATGGTGGGGCATGCCTGCAATCCCAGCACTCAGTAGGCTGAAGCAGAAGGATCACCGTGAGTGAGTTCCAGGCCAGCCTGGGCTACATAACAAGACCCTGTCTGAAAACAACAAACAACCGAAAAGGAAGTGTAAAGTAGGTGAAAATCATTATAATTTCAAGTTTATTCTGGTTACAGTGATAAAGAGCATGTGGAATTTTCAGGATAGTCCTATAAGCCAATGGAAAAGAAAGAGAAGCCATAAACAGATCCATAAAAATATATCCAAATGATTTTATACAGAGATATGAAAATAATTTAACTTAAGGAAAAATCTTTACAATAAATGTTGTTGGTCTAGTTGTATATGTATGGGCAAAATAAATTAACCTTAACCTAGTTCTCCTATCACCCAAAAATTAACTCAGTAAACTGTAGACTTAAGTAATAAAAGACTGAGAGGATAAATTACTGAGTTTTTGAAAAGAGTTGCAAGCTACATGTATAACACATGATAGTACTTAGCATATATAAGGGGCCCTCAAACGTAACACTAAAGACCTGACCAATGACCTAGGACATGGACAAGGACATAAGCTGTCAGTTCATTCATCAAAGGGAATTAAGAGATTTGGGCTGGAAGCACTTAAGATGTTCAGCATCATTAGCTATTGTGGAAATTTGAATTAAAACAGTGGGGTGTCACTGTGCACCTATCAGAGTAATGAAAGAAAACAGTGCTAATACCAAATACTAGAGAAGATAAGAAGAAACTGGATAGTCATACATTGCTGCTGGAAATGTAAAATAGTTGAGCAAACATTTTCCCTGTAAAAGTGTTCAGCAATTTCTTTAAAAGTGGAACATGCAAGTATACCACATGATCAAGCAGGTGTATCCCTGGGCATATATCCCAGGGATATATGAAGACTTATACTGGGGCTGGGGAGATGGCTCAGTGGGATAAGCACTTCCCTGGCAAGCGCAAGGGCCTGAGATCAATCCCTGGTTCCACCAAAATAAATAAATAAATAAATAAATAAATAAATAAATAAATAAATAAATAAATAAAGACTTATACTTATGAAAAATACATGTCCATGAATAGTGACAGAAGCTTTCTTCATAATAACCCCAAACTTGAAACAATGCAAATTTTCTTCAGCGGAGGTAATTAAACTGTGATACATCCATATCATGTTTATAATAAAAAGGAAAGGGCTATTGATTCATACTGTACCTTGAAAAAAGCCTCAAGAGAGATTGCTGTATTTAAAAAAAAAAAAAAAATTCTCTTGTGGCCCGGCCTGAGTTTAATCCCTGGTTCACTAAAGGAAAAAAAAAAAAAAAAAAAAAAAAAAGAAAGCCATCCCTAAAGTTACACACTGTATGATTTAATTTACATAGCATTTTTGGACTGGAAGAACTGTAGAAATGGAAGAAGTTCTAGAATACTAGGAGTTAATTGTTTGAAAAAAATAAGATGGGCAGTACAGAAAACAATCCTTGTAACTGAATCAACCTGGATGGTGTTCCTCGCACAAACATTTAAAAATTATGTAACCACATGCAAGGAACCTAAGCTCTTTCCTTATACTATGACACTGCAGGTAACAAGTGCTTAAAATAATATTGTGAAGATTAAAGGCAGTAACCCCATATATTGTATGATATGGAACAAAAACTCAACAGTGCAATGAGAACCAGAAGTCTTTTTGATGAGTCATGATTTTTCTTTGATCCCAGTAATAAGCTACTTCAAAAGAAATGTTTTTAAACCTATTGTAATTAATCAATGACAATTTGCTTTAGAAATTTCTCCTGAATGTCAGCCAATCAGCAACACCGAAGGTCCCCTCCTTTCTCAGTTTAAGCTTTGTCAAGGGACCCCTAAATAGTCTCATTCCTGAAAATCAACAGAAGTGGGAACTCCATACTTCTTCTAACTTTGTTTCGCTTAGATTGTGCCTTATAAGTTATTTGTTAGTAGGCAACAAATTATGCCTTTTGGTTCAGGTCTTGAGGTGTGGTGTATTTTCCTTCTTTCTTTCTGATATGGAAGATGGGATTCAGGGTACATTTGCACTAAGCTACAGCTCCATCTCCTTTTGTCTTGAGACCCTGATTGTCAAGTGGCTGAATTCCCCGGGGCTAGGTTCAAACTTGTGGTCTGCCTGCCTTGGTCTCCCACAGTTCTGGGATTCTAGCTGTGTGTCCTTACATGCAGTGGAGGAATAGGCTTTTTGATGTACATGTAAGAAGAGATTTTACTTATTTTTCATTATTGATATGGACAATATTTTAGGGTGCTGTGATTAATCATCATTTCTTCCACCTGGGGCGTTCTCTCTCCAGCACTGTATATTTTCACTGTTTAGTTGGAGAGAGTAGTCTGTGTTTGTGGATAATTAGTTCCAAATGGATGCTAAATCATGACCTTGGTCTTGCTAATGGCTGCTAGGAGAACATTAGATGCAAGTTTGGGGGAAGAAAGGTTGACCAATGAGTATTAAGTTACAGTAGAACTAAGTTCTGGTACACTGCTGCACAGGGGAGACTGTAAATATCAATTACAAATCGCATGCTTCTGAAGCTAGAAGAAGAGATTTTGAATGTTTTCCCTATGGAGAAGAAATGTGTGTCTGAGTGGTTTAACCCGGTTTAAGCATTACCCGATATATACAAGGCATGGCATGGTACACCTTTGATATGTTCAATTTTTATCAGTTACAAAATAAATTTAATTTCAGCTTAAAAATGAAAGTTAGCTTGTGCATAATTCACACAGATTTTATCCAAAATAGTAAGTGTTGTAGTAGCGTCCATTAATAAAGCACTTAGAGGATAGGTGCTGTGGTAAGTGCTCGGTACTAAGAGCTGGGTAATTCTGAGATACCACTCCACAGATAGGTACCCATCATGCCTTTCTTCCCACACTGGCAACTCACTAGCAGTGTTTAACATGTTCACTGCCTATAAGGCGAAGTTAAGGCCCACAGTTTCTCTCTCTCTTTTTCCTCTTTCTGAGCTGCAAAGTGAGACCCTGTATCAAATAAATAAATAAAATATTTTAAAAAGGGTGTTTTAAAAGATTTTTGTTTGTTGGTTTGTTACCAGGGATGGAACTCAGGACCTTGTGCTTGCCAGGCAGGTGCTTATGCTGCTGAGCTATTGCCCCAGCTCTTTAAAATATTTTTTTAATATTTTAATTGTATTTATTTCTTAATTTAGTACTAGGCAGCTCAGACTTGTAGTGATCTTCCTGTCTCAGCCTACTCACCAGCACTGGAATTATAGACATGTGCTATCACACCCATTGGTCAGCCTGGCATGAAGTACTGAGGATCCAACCCAGGTCCTTGTGCACCCCATGCAGACTCCTATGCTGCTGAGCTATCTTCCCAGCCCATAGGCTTCTGACTTCAGTGCTTGTGCCTCAGAAGGAAAGCTGGCTGAAGGTGAGAGGTCATGCTTGAATTGCTGAGTCATTACAAGCACATTCTTCTATGATAAGCACCGACCTATGGAACACAATTTTGGAACTGGAAATTATTAATGGAAACAAAATATCAACAGAACATCTGTGATAGTGGAATGATGAAATTAGATCTAAGCCTACACATTTCAGTCTGCAGTACATCACGTGCTACTGGTGCACACTCCCAAGATAAAGTAAAAAGAGAAGAAAGTTCTTAACAGTAATAATAGTTTGCCAATAAATCATAATCTTTCATTCTTAAGATTCTAAGTACCTATGGGTTATGGAATAAGTCTGATAAACACAAAGTGTCAAGAAATGGAATCTTGGGCTGGTGAGATAGCTCAGTGGAGTAAAGTCCCTGCTTAGGCAAGCGTAGGCAAGCACAGGGACCATGGTTCGATCCTTGGCACTACATACTGTGCCAGCCCTGCCCAGGGCAAGCGAAGCTGGCCAGAGTCTGGACATAGCGGCGCACACCTGCAATCCCAGCACTGAGGAGGCTGCAAGCAGGAGGATCACCATGAATCTGAGCTGCATGGTGAGGCCCTGAAACAACTAAATACTTAAAAAAAAAAAAAGAAAAAGAAAAAAGAAAAAAGAAATGGACTCTCTCCTCTTTGATATCTTCTGTTTGCTGGCTATGGTGTTATGCAGGTCTTCAAATTCTGTATTCAACCTTGGACATTTTTAGTGCATTATTTTGACTTCATATTTCTGCCTTTACTTGTCTCAAAACAAAGGTTATATAAATGTTATCAGCATATCTCACTTTCACGAAGAAGTAGTCATTTGTCTTAAGGAACACCTATGTCCAACCCTGACTGAGTAGGTATTTTAATCTGCCATTCTTCCAATTGCTTTAATCTGTAAAAAGTTTATTTTGTACCTCTGTTCAATAGCTACATTATAGACATTTTTTGGAGTTTGCACTTTTGTTAAAGGAATAATTTACAGTCAGTCTAGATGAGAAAAATCCTGTTTTCATGACAATGAGGTCTTTCACTACCAGAGACAGTCATATTTGCTGCATCAGTATGAGGAGATACAGGGTGTACTGTGTGTGCTAGAGAACAGTGTTGCCTCAAATCAGAGAAATCCAACGCAACAGTGACTGTGAAGCTAAACAGTCTTTTATCCAGCTGTCACTTTTGCTTAAAGAGAATTTTTCCATTCACATCTCCACAACCTCCTCTGTACCTTATTTCAGAGAATAAATCTAATTACATAACAGAAATAACATGTAAACATATCTATGAATTAGATAACACTCAACTTAGTTAATTAAAAATACAACATCATACCTCTTCAGATGAACAAAATAAATATTTGAAGTAGGTCATTAAGTAGAGGAAATTATTTCATCAATTTCTCCCAGTCCTTCTTCCTGATCCAGCAATTACTAAAACACAGAGCTGCTTCAGGGGGAGGGACTCATTGTCATGAGCTTTTTGCTTCCTTTAAGCCAGATACTCTTGCTTTGGTAAGTAACAATAAATGATTCTTGTTTAACAAAGAGGTCTCTATTATGCTCTTTTCTATATACAGAGTACTCCAAAAATATGTATATACACTTCAGCAGTTTGCTACACTGATAAAGATCTGGGAGCTAAAGGCCATCACTGTGAGCACCTTTTGTAATTGTAGAGACCAAAGGTAACTTGTGTCAATCTCACAATGCTTGTATAAATATAATATATTATACATTATATTTATACAATTTTTTCTCGACATCTCTTTTGCACACTATATATACATATAGTAATATCTCTGTCTTATGTTAGTAATTAGTTATGAGGAACAGTGAATCTAATTGGATGGACATACTCTTATTTCCTTAATACAAGAGAAGGCATGGTTTTATGTCTTGTCTGGAAAAGATAACATGGTATTCAACTATGATATCTTTCAAAAATATATTTAATTTTCTAAATATGAGTGCTTGTCAAAGGAGCTTAATTTGATTTGAGATCCTAGATATTTCTTTTTTTTTTTTTGGCAGAACCAGGGATTGAACTCAGGCCCTTGCACTTGTCAGGGAAGCATTTATTCCACTGAGCCATCTCCCCAGCCCTAAGATCCTAGATATTTCTTTTTGGGGTTGTTTTACATATTATAATTTCTGCAACTTCAAACAGTGCATTTTCTCCTGTTCTAAAACAATATTATGCTTAAAGACCATGGTGAAGCAAGTTTATTTTATGTTTTGATTTTTGATACTGGGAATTGATTCAGGGCCTCACGCTTACCAGCCAGACACTGTACCACTGAACTATATTGCTGGCAAGGCAAGTTTAGTATGGACAGAGACACTGACTACCTAGGTAGAGGGAAATACTCTTGGTATGCCGTTGACAGATCCCTAGCCAGCAATGTCATAAGTCTCAGGGTTGGGTGCTAGTGCCTGGTGGCTGCCTAACAATGTGATCGGAAGGAATCACTGATCACAAAATCACACGAGACGAGTTGTCCTTGGCCATCGATGGCTCTGCCCTGACTCCCTCTAGCTCGGTAGGAAGGCTGTGAGAGTGCCTGGTCTGTCTTCTAGAGCTGCTGCAATGGGCTTCCCTTTACAGCTGAAGCTAACAAGTGATAGTTACGAGTCGCACAAATAATTGGCTGTTGACACCCCAATCTCCAAGGACACACAGCAGCACTACTGCAGACCTCAAGAACCACTTCCACAGTCTCCTGAGGGCAGACTGCTGCTTTTCACTTGGATACATTCATTACATTTGCACTTTCACTTTTGATCTATGTAGCCTCTAAAAAGTGGCTTTTGGTCAAGGAAAATATACATATTTTCATATGAAAAAAGTCTCTCTAAGGGCTACTGATTGCACTGAAAGTTTTGTTTAAAAAAACAAAAACTATATTTCAGTGAAATAAATCAAATAAACCAGCTTAAATATCACATGATTTCTCATCTAGAAACCCACAGTACAAATAAAAAGCAAAATTTAATTTTTCATATTATTATTATTTTCTATTTAGGCCATGGTATCCAGGGTCTCACCGCCTAGATCAGACTCGCAATGATCCTCCTGTTTACAGCCTTTCAATCACTGGGATTACAGGTGCATTCCGCCACGCCCAGTCTCAGTCTCCGAGAGCCCTGGGGACAGGGCTGGCACAGCAGGCCCAGGGATTGAACTCCCAGCTCCTGCGTCTGCCTAAGCAGGCGTTTTAATCTGCTGAGCTATTTGGCTGGCCCTTAAAAAGCAAGATTTCAAAAATGACAAGAAAAAGATAGCTAGATATTTTGCAGAGGGGGAGGGGCCTGAGAGATGGGGTGGGGACAGCAGGTAGAGAGGAGAAGCTTTAGGGTATGTTATGGACAGGGATGGACTCCCATGGAGCGTCACCAGTGTGTACTGCAAACATGGAGACAATTAATACTGGAAAAATGCGATTTACTTGAATTCTTTTGTGATGCAAATCCCTCCACCCACTGTACTGTTTTATCAAATTTCCCTGTCATTCAATCATTTCTTGTCTTGGCACAGAGCTTGCCAGTGCCAAAAGCAGCCCAGGATGGTGGCTGCACGCTGTGATGTCAGCCACTCTTGAGGCTGAGGCAGGAACATAGGAAATGAAGGCCAGTCGCAGCAACTTCGCAAGACATTGGCTTAAAGTTTTAAAAAGGACCAGAGTGCTCTCCTGTGCTGGCAGATTGAGTCCAGGCCAGGCCCTGAGTGGATCCTTTTGCCGCATTCTCAGGACCCTTTCCACCCTGCTCTCTCTGGAAAACTTCACCCCTCCCACCCACCCCAAGCCCAGGTCCAGCTTGTTTGTGGGAGAGCTTCTGCATTCACCTGCACCCTCTGGGCAAGGGGCAAAACAGAGGAGCACCAAAGGGGCACAATAGGTTCAGTTCCAAGGGCTGCAGCAGGAAGGAGCTGAAAACAACAGCCAGACCCATGCCAGGCATAACTGGATAAACTCAAAATTAATAGATCTGTACCTGAATTTCATTAAGTGTTAAGGTTAGAACTGAAACAAAACTCTAAACCAAAGACCAGAGGTCAGAGGTATAAGAAATGATAAAGAGAAAGAGCAAAATGCAATCTCAGGCCTCGAGACCACAAAGAACAAGTGCAAAGCACACTAGCTCAGCTGAAATGTCTGAATTAATAGCTTCAGCATAAATAAGCAACAGCGGAAAAGTACAGAGGAACTCAAAGCAGAATCAATTTCTGAAATAAAAAAAAGAAATCCCTGAATTCATAGCATCTGAAGTAAAGAATCAAATACAGAAATATATAGAGGAAAACCAACCTGAAAAAAAAAAACTCTATAGTAAAAGAATTAATAGCTGCTTCTAAGGAAGACAGTGATAAAAAATAGAAGAGATTAGAAAAATGATGTACTTCTTTAGTGAAAATACAAGAAAGAAATAGATCACATGAAGCAGAGTCAGACAGATACAGAGGAACTTAAAATCTCAAACAGAAGCCTGCAAACCATGTGAGTGAATGTGAAGAGTTTCAGTTGAAGACACTGGTGCATTTAGTGAAAAGGTAAGGAAAGATCTCTTAAAAATAACTAGGATGTAGGAAACAATAATTAATCAACTGCAGGATAATGCAAAGATGAACAATGTGAGACTATAGGAATCAATGAGAAGGATGGAGTCAACACAAATGCTATAAAAAGAATACGGACAGTGGCTGGGCGTGGTGGCCCATGCCTGTAATCCCAGCACATGGGAGGCTGAGGCAGGAGGATTGTTGTGAGTTCAAGACCAGCCTGAGCTACAAAGTGAGCTTGAGGCCAGCCTGAACTGCATAGTGAGACCCTGTCTCAAAAAGAAAAAAAGAAAAAAAAAAAAGAATACGGGCAGAAGTCATAGTAGAAAATGTCCCAAATATGAGGAAAAAATCTGACATTCAGGTAACCGAAGCATACAAAGTGTCAAATAACTTCAACCCAATTAAAAACATACAGAGATACACAATAGTCAAGATCCCAGAAGTCCAGCACAAGAGTAATATACTGAAAGCTGCTAGAGAAAAGAAGCAGATCACATTCAAAGGAAAACCCATCAGAATTACAGCCGACTTCTCTTCACAAACTATGAAGGGAAGAAGACATGGAGTAGAGTACTTTAAGTTCTCTATGAAGACAAATTCCAGCTCAGACTACTATACCCTGAAAAACTCTCTTTCAAGTTTGATGGAGAAGTGAAATACTTCCTTGAGAAAGAACAACTAAAGAATTCCATGATGACAAAGCCAGTCCTTCAAAGACTACTGAAAGATGTTCCAGAGAGACCAAAATGATCAGAACTTCACCAACGTGAACAGAAGAAACTCACTAAATAGGGAAAACAATTAAACATAGGAGACAAAAGAACTGAA